>PVJH01002586.1:0-103062 GCA_004026705.1 Nesogale talazaci | reverse complement strand
GATGTTTGGGGGAATTAGTATAAGGTCATACACACTTTTAGTAAGAACAGTATAGAAATAATATCTTATATTTTTCAGTAAATCGTGTCAAGAAATTCATACTTTTAAATCTTACTTTTGTTGAGTATATCTGTGATCACTTTATCCCGATATATGTTATTTCATTATCTTCCAGATTGAAATATATTGTAGGGACTTATTTCTGGAGACTTTGGACATGTTATAAATGGAGATTCAAATAGTTCATGAAAGCATTCTTTTCTTTTATTTTTTTGTGTGACATCACTGCCCTGGTGGGCATTCCTTTAATTTTAACTTCATTTTTCCATAGACTTTTTGAAGTCTCCTCTTATGTCATTGTTCCTGTTAGATTTTGTGTTGACTTGCAATTGTATGTGGATGAAGTTTAACCTGTCAATCAGGTCATAGCTTGATTATGTCTTCTTGGGGGTGTGGCCTTTTAATAAATAGAAGCTGGGAATTTCCCCTTTCCCTGTTCTCTATTGCCTTTCTGCTTGGCTGGGCTCTATAATTGCCAGTGTGGGCACTGAGCTGCAAAAGCCCTGCGTATTCCCTCCAAACTCGGGTCCATGAGACCCTCCACCCACCAGCCTGTTATTTAGCTGCTTCCAGCTTTATCTTTTGGAGTCTTCGGCCTGCATCTGCATGAGACTTCAGAGGATCTTGGCTAGCATCAGACTTACAGACTTCGAGTTAGGCTGTGTTTACTAAAGAAACAAATCCAGAGACCCGCCTGTATGTAAAAGAAAGAGCTTTATATCAAGAAGTAATTGTGCAGCAATAAAATATACCAGCCCTTTCCAGTTCCAATCCCTAATTCTAATACCAGTCCATAAATCCCTCTTCAGACTCACACAGCCACATGCATTGATGGAGAATGCAGGAAGGTCACAGGATGGTGAGTGCAGAGTTGCATGGATCCAAGGACAGTAGCTGCATTGACAGTGGCCTCTGACAGGTCTCAGCTTGGCTGCTCAAGAGGAAGATGAAGTTAGAGAGAGGTGGGATCCTCCTTATGGAAAGGCCATGACCCAAAAGAGGTAACATCAGGCTGTGAACTGATTGACAGGCTAGAATCTCCCCCCCACACACACTTCTAAAGATCAAGTTACAGAAAAGCATGTCACCACTACAGTCTTGATTTGAACTGGTCTACGATGTCTTCTTTTCCAAAAATGTTTCTTAATATGAAGTTCTTCCTTGCACATAAATAACTGTCACTGGTTTTGTTTCTCTAGATATCCTAGCCTAACACAGTCATGTATACATACTTAATTTTATTTGCTATTTCTTCTTTAACCCAGAGAATGTTTTTAAATGTTTTTCATTTCCTTTAAAAATATTTGAAATTCATGATTATTGAAATCTAGTTTAATTACATTTTAGTCAGTGACTATATTCTGTAAGATTTCGATTATTTTGAGATCTACCGAAACTTAGTTTATTCCCAAACATAAAACTTATCTGCTAAGCAGTCCATGTGCATATGAAAAGCATGTGCATTCTGTAGTTGTTGGAAACATCTGACAATATCAATTAGCTTAGATTAACATCTCTATCTTTTTTATACTTACTATTAAGCATGCTATTTCTTTTTGACTAACCCAACTCTGTCTTTATTAAAAGTGAACTTCTTTTAAGTAGCATATAGATGGAACTTTTATTAAGTGTATTCTAACAATTACTATGCCTTAATTGGAATGTTTAGCCAATTATAAATTAATAATTGATAAAGCTGGAATTAACTACCATTTTATAGTTTGCTTTCTATTTTCCTGAGTACTTTTTTTATGTTACTTTCTTAAGGTTAATAACTACTTTTTAATGTTCCGTGTTAATGGCTATGCTGGCTTTTTTTGTCAAAGTTATTTTAATTATTTAGGGGTTCTTTTAGGGGCTACAATATTTATCCTTAATTTAACATAGTGTTCCAATAAATAATTTTGCATCACTTTGTGTAAAACTAAGAATGTAACTGTGAATGTTACTTTAAGAATGTTACATTCCATTTCATCTATTTTCCGGCTTTTTTACTATTCTTAGTTTTTCAGTGACATTGACATATATGACATAATAAAACCTTTACTATATGTTATATTTTATTCTTTAACAGTCATATAGCTTCAAAGAATTAAGGAAAATTAAAGCAATATGTTCACCATTTTAATATTTTATTATAAATACATATTTCTTTCTGGTATTTCCTTGGTTCCATTTTAGCCTAAGGAACTTCTTGTAGAGCAGGCCAGATGATGGTGAATTACTTTTCTTTATTTATTAAATTTTTCTTTGGTCATCTTCAATCTAACAATCTAACCCAGTAAATTTGTCTTTTCAGATGTTTTACGGTGGGATTGTTCTACAATTTCCATTTGATTCTCTTTTGAAATTATTTATTGATTGACTCAAACACAGAAATAACAGTTAACCAATTCAATGTTCCCAAGTTACAGTAATAATGTCACCAATTACTTTAGTTATGCTGGGCAATCATCACCGGTCACTGCTGGCTATGTTTGGTTCTTAAAATTTCCATTTTCTGTTGTGTTTCTACATCTCTTTTCTCAATTGGAACCTCATTTTAAGTCCTTGAACATAGTCAGATTAGAACTTGAATCCAAGCTCTTCTTCCTGATGTATGCAGCTAGACACTGTGCAGCTTTTTTTAGTCTTCCATCTGTTCATTTTCACTTCTCAAGTCACTTGGCCTGGCCTTACTTGGGAGAAGTTCAAAAATCATGATCTCAACATTTTGGACAGAATTTATTTTTAAATTTTATGTTATGTTATTTTAATTTTTCAGACTTGAAAGAATATTTTATTATTATTTTGGAGACAATGTACACAGCAAAAAGTTTTCTCTTTAGGAATTCCTGTACATATTATTTGAGGAGCCAGGGAGGCATCATGGTTTCAAGTTGGGTTGTGTCAGCAGTTTGAAATCAGCAGTCACTCTGCTAGAGGTAAGATGAGACTTTCTTTTCTTTATTTTTATTAGCTGGGCTTCAATACATTAGCATATCATTCCATATTTCAATCATGTCAAGTAGAATTGTACAATTGCTACTGCAATCAGATTCCAACCATTCTTTGTCTACATGGACTCCTTGACATCCTCTGCTTTTACACCTCCACCCCCACCCACCCCTGCACCCCCTTGCACCTGGACTCCTTTTCTACTTGCTGTCCATACAGGTCTATCAGTCTTGGGTTTCCCATACAGAAAAAAGGAAAAGCATGTAACAATGCCTCTAAAAGGCCAGCTCCACTGACATGGCACCTCTAAGACACACTCTACCATAGGTGAACAAAAACCAAACAAAACAATACAAGTAAACGGTCCAGAAACTATGGGAAATCATATCAGATCCAGACTGCATCCCAAAGGGATCCATTATGTCTTTGATCTTCTAAAATCCCCTCTCTCAAGCACTCTGTTTAGTGACCACTTTCCTCCCATCCTTCAATTTTAAGAAGGGGTGTTCTCTGGAGGTTTTTTTTCAATGTAGTTACACAAGTGAATCTTGGATTTCCACAATCATTCATCACCTTCCGCACAACAAATTCTCACAATTTAGTCTCTGATACTGATCTCTCCTTCAACTTCAGATTGTATAGATTCCAATCCTTTTGTGACTGATGATGGTGTGCTTCTTCCATGTGGACTTAGTTGCTATCTCTCATAGATGGCTGTCTGTTTTGGAGATGAGCCTTTAAGATCCCAGATAATATTGATATGCGGGCACCATCTTAATTTTTTGCCACATTTTTCTTTAGCACCCCTGCCTTCTATATTCACTTCCTGAGGGTGAGTATTGAGCAGGGCCATGATGTAAGAACTAATTGTTCTTATGCTGAAACTAGGATTCAGGGAGAGATCAAAACCCATTCCTAAATCCATGTTTGTTGGTCTGTTGCTTTTAGTTTGTTCTAACTTGGGAGTTAATACTTAGATTATTCCATAGTTCAATCACATCAAACAGAATTGTACAGTTATGTCCATAATCAGTCTTCAAACACACTTTTCCTTTCTGAACTTGATGGCATCTTCCTTATCTTTCTCACCACAAGATGACACTTTCTATGTCTTTAAAGAAACCTGTAGTCCCAGAAACCCACAGGGACAGTTCCGCCCTAGCTTGTAGGGTCACATGAGTCATAGTCCACAAACGACAGTGAGTTTGGGGGATTATTTATTATTTTTATTAATTGAATTCCATACATATATCAAATCATTCCATAGTTCAATGATGTACAGCAGAATTGTACATTTGCTGCCACCAATTCCAAACATTCTTTTTATATATGGACCCATTGAGATGGTCACACCTTCATCCTGCAACCACCTCTGTAGTTCTTTTTCTCCCACAGAAAGCACTGCCTCTATTTTCTATGATCCCTGACAGCACTGAATTCCATTCCCTGACCTTATGGATTAGAAGTTCTGAGGCTACTCATGTTTATACAAAGGTGAAGTATTTAATTATATTAACTCATAGATTTCTATTTATGTCTTTTTGTCTTAAAGTTGTTTAATTTGTATTTTTTTGTTTTTTGTTTTGTTTTGTTTTTGTTTTTTTTTGGGGGGGGGCATCTCTGGTGGTCGTGGGAGCTACCCATGCTGCTCTTGAGAGCCGCCACTGGATTTGAACCGCCAAGCCTGCAGGCCGCAGTCCTGCACTCAACCACTTATGCCACGTGGCTCAGCCTTAATTTATATTTTACTAGTTTCAACTCCCCCTCACCTTCAAAAAAACCCTAACTATTATAGTTCCCAGTTGCTTTCCAGTTGATTCTGACTCCTGGTAACATAAATGTGTGACAGTAGAACTATGTTCCATATGGCTATCAACGAGGGATAATTTTCTTTTTCTTTAAATTTAAATGTCATTTTATTGGGGGCCAGAGTTCATCCCCTACCTCAGTGTACTGCCATATAAATATATGTACATAGGTCTATATCTCTATTTTTATGAATTAGTGTATTTACATATATACACATTTATGTTTGCCCCTCTATCCCATAACTTTGCTTCTTAGATCTTTCCTCTGTTTACTTTTACCTTCTTCTTGTCCCACCATCATGCTTGCCCTACTTCTGCCTCTCAGTAATTCCTCTCAGCTAGATTGCTATTGTTTCAACACTCCCAGGATCTCTATGTCCTTGTTGTTGATTATAATTCCCTAGTTGTACCCCTGTCTATGGCATTGCTTGCTTACTGCTTCTTTCACCCACCCCTTTCTCCCCCCACCCCTCCCAGTCCCTCTGGGACCATTACTTCAATTGTTTTCTCCTCAAACTTGCTTCCCATGAGTATCTTATATAATTAGGAAATCCAGAAATAATAGAGCTGGAATGAAAAGAACACAAAAGA
Organism: Nesogale talazaci; assembly: GCA_004026705.1. Taxonomy (NCBI): domain Eukaryota; kingdom Metazoa; phylum Chordata; class Mammalia; order Afrosoricida; family Tenrecidae; genus Nesogale; species Nesogale talazaci. Next base: position 97,666 of record PVJH01002586.1, on the reverse strand, counting down.
GAGAAAACAAAACAAAAAGACAAAGAAAGAGAAAAAAATCATGCATAAGTCCAACTCTGTCTGCTTACCTTTATGACTGATTCCTTGCTGTTCTTGGGGGAATTATGGGAGCTGCCCTTCTTAGCCTGAAGTCTATTTTGGGGACTCTTTGGGGATTCTGTGGCTTGACTTTGCTCCTAGTGTGGATCTGCCCTATGTCTCTGGTATTGTCCTCTGTCGTGGTATGATCCAGCCAGGGGATATCATGTTTCAAGCTGTTGTTGGCTCTATAATCCTCTCTGTGCCTTAGCAGCTTCATGCAGGGAAGTTGTCCTCCAAGTTTGGTGTTCCTATATGGGGTCTAGACTGTCCCTTTCCCTTTTTCCTTCTTGGTTTGTTTCTGTATGTGCACTGCATGGTGGCTGGTCCTTCTCCCCAACCTGTAGATTTAGTGGTATTCTATGTATCACATGCTTCTAGGGTGGGGGTAGAGGCTGGGGGGTGGGTGGTTAGTTTGATTATGATTGGAGCAGTCTCTGTATTTCTCCACATGGTTACATTGCTCTCAATATTTGGTGCACTGGGGTGGGGTCTGTAGGTTCACTCCCAGTTCTGTGGAGACATAAACAGCACTCTCCCCACTGGGTGCGTTAGTGCCCTGCTATCCCCTTGCCATCATTTCCCCCTATTTCCCCCTATTTCCCCCACTTTTTCTCCCTCTCCCTTTCTCCATTCCTATTCTTTGTGTTGGAATAAAATGTATCACCTTGGGTTTGTTCTGACCTCCTCCCAACTGCCTGTTACCTCAACCTGAATAGTGTGAGAAAAATGGCTTTCTTCTATATGTACTGTGCTGATTATACTTACCTCAGGAGAGTTATGCTGTACTTGTCCTTTTGTGATGGTTTAACTTCACTTAGAGTAATTTCCTCCAATTCTTCTCATGAAATGATGTGCTTCATGTAATTCTCAGTGCTTTTTAGTGATGCATAGTACTCCATTGTGTGTAAGTGTCAAAGTTTGCTAATGCACTCTTCTACTGATTAAAATTTGTGTTGTTTCCAATTCTTTGCGATGGTGAATTGCACCCCAATAAACATTGGAACATAGATGACTGGCCATGGTCTATTTCTTAATTTTTCTGAGTACATGCCCCATAGAGGGATAGCTGGGTCATAAGCTATTCAATCTCCATTTGTTTTAAACATTGCCAGATTGATTTCCACAGTCTGTACATATTTACATGACCACCAGCAGTGGAGGAGAGTTTTTATCTTGTCACATACCTTTCAACATTTGTTGCACTCTGGTTTTCTGCTTGGAGATCTCCTCAAGGTTGTTAGATGGTATCTCATGATTGCTTTAATTTTGCATTTGTGTTTCTCTGATGGTTAACAATCGGGAGCATTTTCTTATATGTTTATTAGCCTTTTGAGTTTTCACCATAGTGAAACTTATGTTCAGGTCTTTTGTTCACTTCCTAAGGGGATTAACTGTTTTCCGCTTTTTGCAGGTGAGGAGGATATTATATATTTTATTAATAATCCCCTTGTCTGTTGTGTCATAGCTAAAAATCCTCTCCCAGTCTCTTGGTTCTTTTGCTACACACAGGTGTTCTATCCTTACTATAGCCTACTTTTCATTTTCAGGTTTATCTGTGTGCATACCCTTTCCTATTGCCATTAGCCTATGTTTTCCATGAACCAAGCTTCTTAAGTTTGACCCAGTTCCTTTGTTAATGGTCCTGAAAGTTTGTTCTTGTGCATGAGGTGAGGTATACATATCGTTTCACTTTTCTCCAGGAGGATATTCATTGCTTCCTGCACCACTTGTTAAAGAGGGACAGCCATGTCTCACTTGATACTTTTGGGGCCCTTGCTGAAGATCAGTTGTCTATATGCTGATGGTTTCATTTCTGGATTTTCTGTTCTTTTCCATTGGTCTGAGTACCTGTCCTTATATCAGTACCACGCTGTTTTGACCATTGTGTGAGCCCTCTGACTTTGTTCTTCTTCTTGAGGAGTTCTCTGTTAGTTCTGGACTTCTTCCCTCTCCATATGAACTGGTGGTCAGTTTTTCTAACTTTTTGAAGAAGGTTGTTGCATTTGAATCAGAATAGTATTAAACTTAAATAATGCCTCAGGTAAGGTTGACATATTTACTATATTGAGTCTTCCAATCCAGGAGCATGGGATATTTTTCCATTTGTGCAGGTCACTTTTGCTTTCCTGTAGAGGGGTTCTGTAGTTTTCCCTGTATAACTCTTTGGGGGTTTTGTTCGTTTGTTTGTTTTGTTTTTGTTAAATATATTCCTAGATATTTCAATTTGTTCTTGGCTATTATGAAGGCTATTGCCTTCTTGATTTCCTCTTCCATGGGCTTATTTGATGTATATAGCAAACAAATATACTTCTGTTTGTTGGTCTTGTATCCTGCCCCACTTCCATATTCTCTCTCACTGTCAGTTCTCCTGTTGTGGAGCTTTTGCGATTGTCAATGTATAAACTCATATCCTCTGTAAATAGAAAGAGGAGGAGTTTCACCTCCTCCTGTCCTCAATGGATACTTCTGCTTTCTTATGTTGTTACCGAGGACCTCCAGTACGATGTTGAATAGAAGTGGGGATAAGGGAAATCCTTTTCTGGTCCTCTTTTTCAGTGGGATTGTTTTCTTCTTTTCTCCAGTGACTACTATGTTGGCTTTTGCTTGTATTAACTTAAAGAATTTCCCTTCCATTCCTATCTTCTTGAGTGTCTTAATTAGGAATGGGTGTTGGTTGTTGTCTAATGCTTTTTATGCATTTACCAATATTATCATGTGATACTTTTCTTTTCAATGCAGTTTATAATGTTGGTAGATTTATGGATGTTAAATCAAACCTGAATCCATGGGATGAATTCCAACTGATGATGGTGGTTATGTTTTGCATACTTTTGAATTCTATTGGATAATGTTTTGTTAAGGAGTTGTGGCAGTCATTTCCTTATGTTAATTTTATGATTGAAATGTAGGGGTGGAGTCTAGTCTGTTAATCTGGAGATAGACATTGAGCAGCCAATGAAACCTTTATGTGGGCATGGCTTTCTCCTGAGACTTCTGGGAAATCTCGCAATATTTCTCTCATGAAGATGAGAAGCTATCTTCCCCAGTTGTCGGGAGTTAGTCTGAGAGGCGATGAGTCATGGAAAAGATAAGATGGCAGCATCCGAGAAGTTGGAGGAGCCGGCAGAGAGACCACACGGCTTTGCTCTGATGGAGCCAGACCTCTGAAGCTGGAGTGGCATGCTGTTGATGGACCCTGAGCCCTGGAAGCGAGGAGCCATGGGGAGTTCCCTGCCAGTGCCAGGGTTCTGCACCCACTGACCTGTGCCTTCGTGAGTCAGAAGGAGACTTTGTAGATTGATTTTGGGCATATGGTTTAATATCGGACTTATGACTTTGTACTGGACTGGATTGGGGTGCCTTCTTAGTGTCACATTCCTTTCGTATATAAACCCTTTCCTTATATCGATATGCATGTCTTTGAAATTTGTTCCTCTAGTCTACCCGGACTCACACAGGAGTTTTGCTTCAATGTTCATCAGAGATACAGGTCTGTAGTTTTCTATTCCTGTGGGATTCTTGCCCTGTTTGCATATCAAATTTATACTGTATTCATAGAATGAGTTTATGTTTGCCATATTTTTGTATGCTCTGGAATAATTTGTGGAGGATTAGTGTCAACTCTTCCCTCAATGCTTGGTAGAATTCTCTTGTGAAGCCTTATGATCTGGAAGCTTTTTTTGTTTGCAGTTTCTTGAAAACCATATCTATTCTTTTCCTACAGATCTGTTGAGGTTTCTGAATGCTTTCTGGGATAATCAAGGGAGGGATTGTTTTTCCAAGTATTTGTCCATGTCTTCCACATCATAGAATTCACTAGTATATAGACTTTCTTAGGACTTTGTGGTTGTACTTTTAATCTTCTTGGGATGGGATCTGTTGTGATTTCCTCTGTTTCATCACTCATCCTGGCAATTGATGTTTTCTCCTTCCTCTCCTTGTTTAGGCTTGCCAGCTGTCTGTCAGTTTTGTTGATCCTTTCAAAGAACCAGCTTTTTCTCTCTATGAATTTTTTTTTTTTGCATTTTCCTCTTTTCTTCCCACTTGTTTAACTGTGTCCTGATTTTTATTATTTCTTTTACTACTGAAAGGGTTGTTCTGCTGACTCTGTTCTAGTTTCTGGAGGTTTTATGAGAGCGTATCAGTCTTACTAGCTTTTCCTTTTTCATATATGTACTCATTGCTGTCAAGTCACCTCTGATAAGTGCATTTGCTGTGTCTCGTAGGTTTTGTTGCATTATATTTTCATCCTCATTAGTTTCTAGAAACTTTCTAATCTCTACAATCCATTCATGTCACAAAAGATTGCTATTCATCCTCCAGTTGTTTGCTCTTGAATTTCTGGTCATCTTTTTATTGATCTCCAGCTTGATGGCATGGATATCCAAGAAGGACATCTGTGTCATTTCCACTTGTTTGAATTTACTCAGGCTTGACTTATGCCCCAGCATGTAGTCTATTTTAAAAGATGAGCCATGTGCATTGTGAATTTTTTGCATTTGGATGGAAGGCTCTATAAATGTCTTTCAGGTCCAGTTGCCTAATTTTAGCTTTTAGCTCTATAGCCTCCTTGCCTCTTTCCCAGTGATCTATCTTTTCCTTACAGTGTTATATCATCCACCTACTATGATTGTTAAATCTGCAATTTCATCTTTCATCTTTTGAACAGTTTGACAAATATCATGAATCTTTCTTTTGGGTGCAAATATATTTATTATGCTCACTGGTTTCTGGTTTGCTAATCCTTTGAGCATTTTATAGTACCCTTCCTTACCTTTTTTTTTTTATGGTTTGCACCTTCAAGTCAATTTTGTCAGATTAGGATTGCAACCCCTGCTTTTTTAATCTTCCCTTTGCATGGTATAGTTTCCACCAGCCTTTTATCCTTAGCCTATTTTTGTCTGTGAGGTTAAGATATGTTTTTTTTTCCAGGCAACCGAGTAATAGGTTATGTTTTCTGAGATAGTGTGTTAGCTTTCATTTTTTTCAGTGGATGAATTGAGTCCACTGATAATCAGAGTTATTCACAGAATCTGTGAGTCATTGCTGTTATTTTGTGCCTTTTATGTTGGGTGTTTTCCTATCTCTCTTCATATATTTGTGCTGTGTTTGTGTGGGAGACATGATTCTGGCCTTTTTTTCCTTCTGAGGACATGTTGGTGACTGTTGCAGTACATTGGCTGGGTAGAGTGGGGCTATGGTGATCTCCTTCTTGCCCTTGGTGGATGTTGGACTCCTGAGTATACTGAGCAGGCAAATGCTTTCTGCAGGGTTGGGTGTCTTACAGCATATTCCTTGAGTTTTTCCTTGTCCTAGAAGACCCTTACAACACCGTAGTTTTAAATAGATAGTTTGGCAGAGTAGAGGATTCTCAGCCAGTCACTTTTCTCTTTCATCTTTTAGAAGATGTCACCCCACTTTCTCCTCATCTAAATTGTTTTTTACTGATAGGTCTGAGCATATTCTTTTTTAAATGATTATGTATATATTTTAATATACAATATATAAGTACTGTTTCAATGGCAATCATTTAATAATTACCATCTCAAAAAATTTACACACAATTTACAAATCTCATGACTTTGTTACACTGTCCCTTTATTCTCAAAGTTACATGGTTGGGTTAAATGTTGTATATTCTTGAAATTAAAAAAATATATTCACTCATGACTGATTTTATAGACTACAGAAGCTAGACAATCTGAAAAATAGAAGCTACAGAAATAGATTGTTACAATTTAGTTCTTTGGTTACACTACACAAAACTGTAGAGAAATTTCCTTTTCAGGTCTTCGGTTTTCCAGTTTCTTCTTAATCTTTTGGCACTCATTCCTCTTATCTTTCTCTTACAAACTTGCTTTATGTCCTTGTCATTGACAAGACATGCCTGTCTTTTATTGTATGCTAAGTGAGAGATGTGGTCACACGGATGGTCCTCAGTGTGCATGAGACAGTGCCTGAGAAACTTACAAGCCCATCATTATTAGTATATTATTATTTGAGCCCTGGTGACACATTTGGTTAAGCATTGCCTTGCTAATCACAAGGTTAGCAGTTCAAATCCACCAGTCACCCATTGTAGAAAGATGAGGCTGTCTTCTTTCTTTAAAATTTACAGAATCAGTCAGGATACAGTGTACCACTGATGAATCATACAGCTTGCCACTAGTTCATTTTCTTCTTTTTAATAATTTTATTGGGGACTCATACAATTCTCATCACAATCTGTACATACATTCATTGTATATGAAGTACATTTGTACATTTGCTGCCATCATCCTTCTCAAAACTCTTTTTATTTAAGCCCTTGATATTAGTTCCTCTTTTTTCCACTCCCTCCACACTCCCCCTCCCCCATGCACCCTTAATAATTTATAAATTATTATTATTTTGTCATATTGTACACTGTCTCACGTTTCTCTTTGCCTACTTCCCTGTTGCCTGTCACCAGGGAGGAGGTTAAATGTAGATTCTTGTAATTGGTTCCTCCTTTTAATTCCACCATTCCTCCACCCTCCTGGTATCACCACTCTCACCACTGGTCCGGAATGAATCATCTGTCCTGAATTCCCCATGCTTCTAGCTCCAGTGTACATCACCTGATCTAGCTGGATTTGTAAGGTAGAATTGGGATCATGATAGTGGTTGGAAGGAAGCATTTAAGAACTAGAGGAAATTTGCATATTTCATTGTTGCTACACTATACCTTTACTGGCTCATCTCCACCCTGCGATTCCTATGTAAGGAGATGTCATTTCACCTATTGATGGGCTTTGGGTCCCCAAGCTGTACTCCTACTCATTTATAATGATATAATTTTTAGTTCTTTGAGCCTGATACCAGCTCCCTTTGACACCTCGTAGTCACACAGGCAGGTATGTTTCTTCTATGTTGGTTTTGTTGCTTCTGAGCTAGATGTCTGCTTGTTTCCTTTCAAGCTGTTAAGACCCAGATGCTATATTTTTTTATTGCTGGACACCATCAGCTTTTTGCACCACATTTGCTGATGTACACCTTTGTTTTCAGTAATCATGAAAGGAAGATGGGCACAAAATGATATGATTTTTGTTTTTTGATGACTGCTCACTGATTCCATTGATCCCTCGTGGTTACACAGGCTGATGTGCTTCTTCAATGTGGACTTTGTTGCTTCGGAGATAAATGGCAGCTTGTTTGTTTTCAATCCTTTAAGACCCCAGATGGGGTATACCTTTGAGAGCCAGGCACCATCAGGGTTCTTTACGACTTTTGCTTGTGCACTCATTTATCTTCAGGGATTGTGTCAGGAAGGTGAACATGGAGGAATGAAAATTTAATAGAACAAAGTGTTCTTGCATTGAAGAAGTACCTAAGTGGAGGTCCAATGTCCATCTGGTACCTTAATGCTAACCCTATAATCATATGCATGTAGATCTATTTCTCCATCATCATATATAAATATATTCATCTATGTTTATATCGGTATATAGACCTCTGTAGATGTCCTTTGTCTCCCAGTTTTCTCTTCTATTTCTTCTACTTTCCTCTTATTCCACTATCGTGCAATCCCTCATTTCAATTTTAGTAATTTCTCTCTGTTACATTACTTCTGATCAATCAGGTCTGCTGCACCCACTTTGCCACTGGTCTTGGATCACTAGTCATTCTCTTTCCCTGGGATGGACAACACCACCTCCTTTCATCCTCTTGCCCATCTCCCATGTCCCCCCAGAACCATCAATCCTGTTGTTTTCCTTTCCAGACAGTTCATCCAGCCTATCTTATCTGGATAGACATGCAGACAACAATATGTACAGAAAAAAAGCATTGCAAGAAGAGGCAACAAAACAAAACAAAATGATGACAACAATAACAAAAGCAATGTCCAGAAAAATATATAGATAAGAAAAAAATGATAATAACAAAAGAGAAACCTGTAAATATTTCAAGTTTTGTTTGTTGACTTCCAGGATTATTGCCCGGTTGAATACTATGGTGTGCCACATCCTGGCCCCAAAATATATCCTTGGCATTCCCTCGGGAAATCCATCCTCTTTCCCTTCTGCTGGTCTGCTGCACATCCTTGCCTCGGTGTGGTGGGGTCACACTGGGTGCACTCTTGAACCTGCTTTTCCAGTGTTGTACCCGTAGGACCTCAGGACAGCAAGGAACACTGTGTTTCATAGTGGGGCTGGCCATATGGTTTTCTCTGTGCAAGTAAAGTGACCAGATTTTAACATTGGTAAAGGGGAACACCATTGACCTGGGTGGGGAGGGGGCTCTTGATTAAAAATTTGGTCTATATGTAGCAACAAAAATTTTCAGAGAATGTGAAAATAATATTGTGATATATTTATTTTAATTTCAAATATAATACATTATATTTACAAATATAGTACATTAAACTTATTATAGTATTGTTTTCAATAAGTTTTATAGCACTTTGAAAAAGAGCTGCTTGATTGTGTACAAACTCGAGCCAAATTTTCAAAAAACTCTTCTAAAATTCTAGGACATTTATTCTGTGATAGAAAGTCGGATTTCAAAGGATCAAAATTCTTTCGACAGCTGGTGAAAGAGCTAACCAGAGCATTTTACTGTATCCAAGTATTTTCTGATATTTGACTTCTGCAACTTCAAAAAATTCTTTAAGCATTTCAACATGTACAATGTACATATAGAAATAAGAATATCTTTTAATAACAATATTTTCCATATCTATGGGCAACAGTAAGCAGCTGTTTGAATGGCATTATGTATTATGTGCACTGCACAGTCAACACCAATAATACTTTGATTAAGGTTTTTGTTTAATTTATAAAAAATATTATTTGTGCCTCCTCCCACTTTTCCTTCAAAATTTGCATTCATATTGTCTTCACAATATGCAATCATTTTATATTTTAAATTATTTTTTCCAAAATATTAATAATGGAACTGAAAATTATTTCAGAAGTTTCACTGGGCAAAGAAACAAAATCTAAAATTGTAATTTTTATTCTGGCTTCTGAATCAAAAAATCTAATAATGGTTGGAAACAACTTCATATCCTTATGATTATAATTAGATGCATCAGAAAATATGAATATAAAATTAATTTTTCTAGATTTTTTCTTAATTCTGAGAATGCATAGGGGGAAAGCACATTATGCACAATTGCCTCAGATTTTGTTCTAGCACAGGCTAAGTCTTTGTTGAATAACTTTTTGATAACTTGTGATATACAGTCCATAGATCTGAAGGAATGATTATGATTATTATCATGAAAAGACGTTAAGTCCTTCTGCTAATGCTAATTTCTTTTCTTCATCTCCATAAGTTGTTTTCTGAAAAAAAATTCCTGTATTTTGGAGGAAGATGCAACAATACTTAAATATCTTTTTTGTTTCTATTTCTCTAAGTGCTTTGAAATATCACATTTCTCATATTTTATCATGTAATCGCTTTTGTTTTTTTAATAAAAGGAAATTGACTTTAGATCATCATTGAATTTGCATCCTCTTTTCTTACTCATTATGTTAAAAATCTAAAAAATTTAAAATATATTATAAATTATTACATACATATTGCTTAAAAACACAGCAAGTAGGTACAAAATTATCATCCTGAATTTGCATCCTCTTTTCTTACTCATTATGTTAAAAATCTAAAAAATTTAAAATATATTATAAATTATTACATACATATTGCTTAAAAACACAGCAAGTAGGTACAAAATTACTGGAAGGTATTTTATTGTTAGTTTATAAGCTAAATTAATTTGATTGTTACAAAATGACTATATTTTAAAAATTATTTTAATTTTAATCCTATATTTCTTTCTAAATAATAACAATACTAACTTGCATTATTTTTCCTTTGAATTTGCTGAGGTGTAAGTCATATCACTTTCAAGGCTGGTGCTGGACTTTTTGCCCCCACTATAAAATATAAATAATACAAGTTCTGTCTGCTAAATTCAAAAAATTTTATGTATTTGTGAAATAAATATATAAATAACTTACCTAAATTATCGGAACAGCTGATTTGTTGACATCACTTGTTCAACTAGCACTACCATGCAGTACGATATTTATCTTCTGAGAGACAGTTACAAAATGTTTTCGCCGTTGCCAAAATGACAAAAAATGCCATTGTTCATTAAGTCTAAACTATGGTGGTCAAATTCTAAAAACTGATCAACAATAGAAACTTTGATAATCAGTTCTCGATAATCAGGTCTCAACAATTATTTGTTATGATTAAAGTTTAACATTATAAAATTAACAAAAATAATATAAAACTCATATCCTGGCGAAATAGCTACATGGCCGCCAAAAATCGTATATCCCTTCCTGTTCTCCCTCTGTTCCCTAGCTTGCTATGCATTCTTTCCCAAAATCGGGACATTTTAAAAACACCGTGGGATGAAGGACAAATTGCTAAAAATCGGTACTGTCCCACTCAAAGCTGGACATCTGGTCACTATGTGCAAGAGATGTTTTGAGTAGGGAAATCATCCTCAAGGTCCGGTGGGCCAAGATGTAGTGCACTCTCTTTTCCTCCCCTTTCATTTGCTCTCCTGTGCTCTGGTCAGCCATGTCCCTCTCTGTGAGCTGCAGGCTCTATGCTGACCTCCAAAGAAAACTCTCCTGTGGAGGGGCAGCTGTCCACATAGTTGTTCTTAGGGCTGGGCCATGAGACCCCTCCACTGGCTCCCTGCTCCATGCCATCATGCTGCCTTCACATCCTGCAATGTCTGAATTCTCACCTGAGCTCTATCGTATGTGACCTTCATTTAATCCCCTTGCTGGTCTTAAAATGTTCTTTTTCCTCATATTTTGATAATTTGATTATTTTATGCCTTGGTGAGTTCTTCCTGGGCTTTAGTCTAATTGTTGTGCGCTCTGCTTCCTGTATGAGTGTCTGATTCTCATTCATGATGGTGGAGAAGTTTGCGTCCAGAAATTTCCTCACTAATTTAACTGTTGACTTCTTCATTCTGTTTTGTTCCGGTAGGTCAATAGTTCAAATATTGTGCCTTTTAATAGCATCTGCCATTGGTCACATGTTTTCCTCTGCCTCTTTGACTATCTTATTTGATTGTCTTTACCATTTTTTGAAGTCTGCCTATCGTCCTCAAAGTCACTGGGATGATTTTCTTGGTCATCTAGTTTATTCATGAGACCTGTGATTTTGCAGTTAGCTTCTGTTACCTCATCCTTAGCTCCCATGTTTCCCTTTGGTGCATGTACTTCATCCCCTCTAGCATTGCATCCTTATGCTGCATTGTTTCCTTCATCTTTTTTTATCACTCCAAGCAGCCTTCTGAAGATTTCAGATTCATTTATGAGCATCCTTCCCTCTGCTGTTGGGTTTTGTCCTTTTTTTTCTTTCTTGTTTAGGGTGTTGCGGTATCTTGCTGTGTGTATGTCATTTTTGCAGAACTGGACACCATCTTTTCTGGAGACCAAGTGGCCCTGAGCTCTTTCTATGTTTGACATGTAAAAGTGTTTTTGATGTATGCATGTGGCCTACTATAGTTGTGGGTCAGAATGCTATGTAGGCAGCGTGCAACAGTTATTCAGTGGCCGATGGTGATGGGAGACCTCAGAGACTGGATTGAGGCTGGTGACTGCAGGTTTGCCCCTCAGCAGAGTTGGGGCCAACATACAGCTTGGCCACAGGTCAGGTCTGAGCTGTCTTTCAAAGAGTGGTAGGATCTTTTGGTCATTCCATTTTGTGATATTAAATACCCTAGGCAGTGCTCTGGTATTTAACTCTGTCTACCATGTTATGTTAATGGAGGCTAATATATAGTATTCAGCAGGCTTACATTTAAAGTTGTGTAAAGGATCACAGCCTGGAATTGAAATTGCTTTCACAAGGAAAAAAATGTTTTCACCATCTTCATTTTGGGTTTGTGGGATGCCCTGCTATGGGGGTTGTGCCACACTGTCCTCCAAAGAAGGGGGGACCAGCTTAGCAGAGAGGGTATGAGACCTACTGGATCTGAATTTTCCCCTAACTGCCACCCTGTGTTCCTCCCTCTATTTGTTTGTAGTCTGTGGAACTGCATTCTATCACAGGTAAATATCAAAGGGACTCTTCAATAGCTGCATATTATGGTCTAATTGCCTATCACTTCCCATGTTGACAGGCATGGAGCTGGGGAGAAGCAGGAAAGGGATGGCCAATGTAGTCCTTCCATTCCTTGTTGGAGAGGGGAGTTGCACAACCCTAGATTGTAGGTGTGGAGTGGGAAACTCAGGTGTGAGGTCTTGTGGCTAACTCTCAAAGACTCTATTGTGAGTCTGGGATTATGACCAGTTTTAGACAGCAGTCTAGATAAATTATTGCTTGCTGTCCGACTTGGGCACTGGGCAGATGTCATTTTTCTGAACTTGTCAAGGGGTTAATGGAATCTGCAGGCAGATGCAATGAACTTAGAGTATTTCAGGGCATTCTCAAATCGCTTGGTGGGTGAAAATCAAAGGGGGGATATCTGAAATGAACCCTGTCTCCCAGTATTGGGTTTCCTAGAACCTAGTCTCCCAGTATTGAACTTCTTACCTCTAAATTTTCTGGTCTGGCAGTAGGAGGCCTGGGAGGGTGATTCTACTTGTATGCCATTTTGACTCCCACTACCCTGACCCCACCACCCCCAGATTATTTTCATCAGAATTAAGTCACTAGTGCTTTCTTCCAAAGGCTCTCTGGGTGGAATCAATCCTATAACTTTTTAATTTGTAGCTGAGATTTTTAGCTATTTATTTATTTGTCACTCTCCAGGAACTCAAGTTAGAAGGCATCTTCACATCCTAAATCCTGTTGCATTGTGTAGGAATAAAAGCAAACACTAGTTTAACATAAGGTTCAGTCACTCCTTTTTCTATTTATCTGCAGGTCTTTATTTTCTGAAGCCCTCTCATTGGCTACTGTATAGCTAATTTTGACTCATAGTACACCTATAAGACAGAGTAAAACTGTTCCCTAAGATTTCTGAGATTGTATATCTTTACTGGAATAAGCAACATAATATTTTTTCCCACAGAGCAGTTTATGACTTTGAATCATGGACTTTCTGGTTAGTATTCCAAAATTTATGCAATGCTCCAGCAGGAATTCTTAGTTAATGTATTTTAAAAAGCAAATCCAATGCCATTGAGCAGATTCTAACTAATTACGACCTTGTCTAGCACTCTGGGAACTGAAAAATCTTTATTGGAGCAGACAGTTCATTTTTCTATCATAGAGTAACTGGTAGTTTCAAACCAAAGAACTTGTGGTGAGCTGTTCCTGCCTAACTCCCAGCAATATAAGAGCTGAATAGATGAATTGAAACTCCTAGTTAGTGTCTGTGTCCTATAAGCACACAACAATTAGCCAAAAACTAGATCTAGGAATTGATGGAACATAAAGAGCTTCAGCAGGCTGATGAAGCACTGGAAGCACTTGCTAGACTACACCTACACCTATACTAGCCTATACCAGCAAATTTGGAAAACAGATACTTCGCTGTCTTCTCTAGGGGATCCATATTAGGACCAATTTCAAAGAAGGTGATCTCAAAGTCTGAAAAATATCATTGATATTACATGTCAGTAATTTTTTTCCCCGAAGCTCATCCAACTACAGCTTCCATGGTCCATGGACGGGACCAACAAGAAGTTCAGACTAGATGAAGAAGAGTACTTGGAACATTGGATATAATTGCTAAAGTCACTCGGACTTTTCCTCAAAGCAGAGAATATTAAAAAGCTATTCTACTTGTGTTTTATTTACTATGTCATGGCATACAACTGTGTGGATCATTAACAACCTATGGGAAATCTTGAAAAGAATGGGATTTCCTAAACACTTTTTTTGTGCTCTTGCCAGACTCATACATGGATCAAGAGGTAGTTGTGCGAGCAAAAGAAGGGAGTACTGCAAGGCCTTAGGTCAGGAACATTGTGCATCAGAGTTTGATATTCTCACCATACTTATTCGATCTGCATACTGAGCAAAGCATTAGGGAAGGCTGACTCTATGAAGAAGAATATGGTATTAGGATTGGAAGTGTATTACAATCTGTGCTAAGCAGATGATAACCTTGCTTGCTGAAAGTGAGTACTTGAAACATTTTCTGATGCAGATCAAGGATTGCAATCTTTCATATGGATTAAAAGTCACTGTAAGGACGATCCAAATCCTCACAACTAGACCAATAGGTAACATCATAATAAATGGAGAAAAGGTTGGATTTGTCAAAGATTTTGACTTGCTTGGATCCACAACTAATGCTCAATGAAGAGCAGTAGAGATATCAAAAGACATACTGCTTTAGACAAAGTCTGCCACACAAAATCTCTCTGGAATATTGAAAAGCAAGCATGTTATGTTGAGGACTAAGATGTACCTAGATCAAGCTATGGTATTTTCAATTGCCTCTTATGCATGTGATTGTTGAACATTGAATATAGACGACTGAAGAGTAATTAAAGTATTTGAATTGTGGTGATACAGAAGAATATTGAAATACACTGAATTGCTAAAAGGACAAAAATTATCAGTCTTGGAAGAAGCAGAAGGTCATACTATTCCTTAGAGACAAGGTTCGTGACACTCCATCTTATATATTTGAGCATGTTATGAGGAGAGAACAGTTCCTGGATTAGGACATTCATTTTTCTAAACTATAAGGACAGTGAAGGAGAGGCCCTCAAGGAGATGGATTCATGCCATGGTAGTCACAAGAGACTCAGGCATAGAAACAATTTTGATGACGTCACAAGACCAGAAATATCTCATTCTTTTATGCCTCATGTCGCTATAGGTTAGAGGAGACTCAGTGACAGTGACTTTGTCTTCATTTTGTTTTGCTTTATCTAATCAAGCAGCTATTAAATCAGATCTCTGTTGATCAATACTTTCTCCCCACTGATGCTAAAATAACCTACTCAAAATAGGTCCTGTCATTTATGATTTCCCAGTGGGCTTAACACAAAATATAACTTCATTTCTCTGGTCTACACAGTGTACCATGTTCTGATCCTTATTTCCTAGTTTTATTTCTTTTGCTACCACTCTGATTTTTTCATTATGTTCTGTCAACCATTCTGTTCCAAGAATAGCTCAATCTTATTCTCAAACTGAAGCTTTCCACTTGCTGTTTCTTTTGTCTAGAATGCTTCTTTACATTTTACCTCTCCCATGACTTTCTTATTATCACTCAGATCTCATAAATTTACCTCTTCAGAGAAATTTTATTTGATCACTCTTTTTTACCCACAAATATATATCAACTTCAAATCACCCACCATCATCTATACATTCTATCTTCATTATCCATAAAATATTGCCTCGTGAGATGACCTTGATTATTTGTTTTTGTCTCTGTGCTCTACTCATATTATAAATGTATTATACATGATAGAAGTGGTCTCTTTTGCTAAGTTTACTATGGCACCTTCAATTCATAAAACAGAACCTGCCTGACACATGAAGGGATTGCATTAATAATATGAATGCATGAGTTTAATCATAACAACAGTTCAAACAAGGGTGTTTGTAAATATTCTGCTTTTAAAGTAGTTGACTCATCATCTAGACAAGTCCAGCCACTCATTTGTAGTCATGAGATGAAGCAATTTCTCTTTTTGCAAAGCTTGGACTACAGAAATATAGCTACTGTGTAAGAAAAATAGTCAAGGGCCAGACCAACTTATTTTATTTCTGTTTTGCTCTTTTTGAAGTGAAATTTATACATAAAAAGGAGAGCCATTAGAGCTAATGCTCTTTGCAGCCTGGCCACATTGATTTTCCTCCACAATTGACCTCATTCATTTTGAGCACTTACTCTTTGCCGGATATCCATTAGGGGCAGACATTGACCTCTATATTCACTGGAACCATTTTCATTGTTCAATCTTTGTACTGTTGCTCCAAACACACCCACATGAATGCACTTAGCAAATTTTATTCTCAATATGCCATTCCTTCCAGTGAACATTATTTTAAAACAGCTTGAGCATTGATGCTATTTTCTGAGTAATCGTGTGTGGAGATAGTATCAGAAGATGGCTTTACCTCCTAGCTCTAGTAGTTTTTATACAGGAATAAAGATGAGTAGAAGTTAACTACTTTATTTACATGTTTTTCTGTTTTATTCACAGGTCTTTTTGTCTTGAAATTGTAAATAGTTGACATGCTTGGCTACTAACTGAAAGGTTGGAGGTTTACTCTACCTAGAGAAACGGAATGTTCTAGGGGAAAGAGTGACCCCAAATTAAACTAAATCTTGTGGAGCACCATATACAAAGTCTTAAACAAAGCTGTGATGGGTAGGTTTGTTATGCCAACATGGACACGGAAGATTGGTGGGTCTGTTGTGACGGCACGGCCAATGAACACATGGGATGAATTGAAGGGCAGAGATAGGAAGGGCTCGGCAAGGCCCGCCCTCTCTCTTGCTTCCGGATCTTCGGACCAGAGAGCTGCCTTGTTCGTCCTGTGCCTTGACCTCCAAGCAACACTACCCATGGGACACCTAATCGTGGACTGTGTTGCTGTGAGTTGAGGATCCTTCAAACCCTACTTCGCCACACTCCTGGGATATACATCTCTTGAGCTGGGGACTGTTGGACTCTGTCATCTGGCTGACTGTTGGCGACCTGCTCTGCTGTTTGCTGCCTGTGACCAGATAGCCTGGATTGCTCTACAGAGGACTACTCAGCGGCCCTCAAGATTTGAAGGACTGCCAGTCTTCTAGTTGCGTCACACAAGTGAGTTGCACCGAGCAATCTATATTGCTTTATAGATAACTGTTTCTTTCTTATCTTATATACCTTTCTTTATATATAAATATATAAAAAGAATTACTAGTGTCTCGATTTTTATTTCTCTAAGAAAACCCTGCCTGACACAAGAGCAAATCAGAAAACTCCAAATATTTTGGATGAAGGGTCTGCATGAAGCATTAATGATTCTGCAGAATTCATGGTCATTTGGGTCTTTAAACACCAAGCCAAACTCATTGCCATTGAGGCAATGCTGACTCAAGAGAGGCGGACTCTGGATTTCCAAGACAATAGCTGCTTACCGAGTTTAAAACCCCAACCTTTCTTCCTCAGAGCTGCTAGTGATTTTGAACTTCCAACTATGCATATTGCAGCCCCAAACATCACCACTATACCATCAAGGCTCCTTGGTTCTTAACTAGGACACGGAAACTGTCACAAAATCATGATGGATGGTGGGACTGCAGAACCATGAAAGGGACTGTGATTAGTCTATGAGCACTATTGCATATTGGAAAAGTTCAGTTCAGGGCCCTCTGACCAGAGTAGGCAGGGTATGACTCATAACCATGATCATCATTATCTTGTCCGTCAATTTCCCAGTCAGACTGCCTACCTCTAGGCTGGTCGAGAGTCTCAGAAAACGCCCTCTACCTGAGAGCAAAACTTTTTACATTCCTGGTCAATGGTTAAAAATAGGTCAGTGGAAGTCAAATCCATGTAGACATCCAAAATAAATATAAGGTTTCACCTGTAACCATATCCCTCTGCACACTTAGTGCTCATAATTTCAGCTCTCATATATTAGGAAGGATGGCTGGGCAACCTACTTCTGAAAAACCATTTTTTGAAACCCCCACTGAGCATAGGTGTACTGTGACACACACTGACTCACTGCCAGCCTGTGGAGATGGTGGTGGAGGTGGATTTGGAGCGTACCTTTCTTTTCATGGATTCTGAAAAGCACAGCACCTCTTATTCTGGCTTCCTCCTGGGAAGTGTAATGTTTTCCTGTCTTACATCTTCTGGCACCGTAGCTTTCTGTATGAATTCTGATGCTTCCTCTGGTCATTATAATATACTTTCACAATCTCATTCACATTATTGCTCATTAACAGTGCCACTGGGCACCAGATCCACCAAGGTTCAAAAGCTATACAATTTCAGCCAGAAGCAGAAAGATGGACTCTCTCTTTTTTTGCTCATTTCCCCCCATGGCACTTTACCAAAATCTCAGTGCCACCCTGGTGAGTTAACTGTTTCTGATTCTATTCAGGATTCTTTTAACCAGATGTTTGCATAAATCCACAGTGGAGAATAAATACAAGTTACAATTCTATAATTGTACTTCTTCTCTGATGATTAAGTTCTTGTTACTGAACCAAGCATAACTGCCTGATTTAATAACAGCTGCTAACATTTATAGAGTACTTGCCATGTGCTTGGCATTGTGCTTAGTGTTTTATGCCTCTTAATCTATATCTAAATCCTGTAAGACAGATATTGTTATTAGCTCCTGGGGGAAGGGACTTTTTTCCTCCTTGGCTCCTTGCTATGTCCCCACATGTAAAACAGTGTCTAGTACAGAGTAAGTGCTCAATAAATACTTGCTTAATGGATGAACTTCCATCTCACTAATAAAACAAATGAGGCATAGAAGGTTCACTAACTTGTTTAAGAACGGGTCGAGCTAGAGTTTTAACTCAGTCCTGCCTGAAGATTTCTGCAGAACCACCTGAGTGTTCCTTATTCTTGGGGAGATATATTTTTGTCCAAGCCTTCTTTTACTCACTTATGTCTAAATTTTAACATAGATTGTGGGCTAAGCTCTAGTCATACATTTATGATTTGATTTGAAGTTGTTTTTAAGACAGTTTATTTGATCTGTATTTTGAGAAATACAGTTTGACAATTTCCTGGTAATTATTTAGACTCTCTTAGTTTAAGTTCCTGTACTGTTTCAACTTGGGAGTGGAAAATAGCATTACTTACATTGGTGTATCACTTGAAGACCCTTCTCCTGGCCTTCTTTCCAATTCCTTTCCAACCTTAAGAATCAAGTAAAAACGATTTTGGTCTGTACAAACTTGACTCTGTCAATGAGATGTTAGTTACCTCTTTAAGGAAATTTAGTCTTTGCTTTCTGAAGATCATAGTGAAACTGCTGAATAAATGGTATGTTATTTAGACCAAATTCAGTAAAATTTATTGTATCACTTGTTTGTAAATTGCATCCTCCTTTGGATTTTGTTATTAGCCACCTTGTTTCTTCAGTGAATATTCAAGACAGTGTTTGTGTTCATTTTGCTTCACACTACATAAAAAGTAATTACTTTTTTTTTGCTGCTGACTAAAACTGACTTGTAGACATAGTGATTACAATCACGATCTTGGCAAATAGAACTGATGTTCTTGTCATATCATGCCTGTCTTAAAATCCATTGTTATTATTCTCAAAGTCCACCTAACTGAAAGCCAGAGAACAAGATCCCCAATTAAACAGTTTTGCCTGTAAATGTTATTATTCACTTAAAACTCTAATCTATAATTTTCAGTGGAAATTCATTTGTCTAGTACTGGAATACTTTTCAACATGCCTAGAACAAGTCATCAGTGACAAAAGTTAGATTTTTTTTTGAAAAATAAAAATAAGTGTACAGAGATTTTGCACAGGAATACTAGGACGTTGACTCTGCTTTCTTCATTCATGGTGATTTTACCTGGTTTGGCTGAACATTCCTCAAGAACAAAAAGAGCCTAGAATCCTACTGGCACAGTATTTAGCATTCGACCATTAATCAAAAGACTGGAAGTTAAAACATATCCCAAAAATCCATATGAGAGAGACCTGTAGATCTCCATCCATAAAGATAGAGACTACAAAACCCTTAGCTGTAGTTCTATACTATTATATTAATTTCTTATTAGTTCAGTTCAACTCAAGTACATGTAACAATAGAAAATATCACCATTTTATTTGGTCCATTTGTCCAACTATGGTGGCATGTATGGTGTGACGGTACTTATTTCAAATATCAACAATATTACTCATGTTGAGCAGGTTTCAATAAATATCAGTCCATAAAAACTTTCTGGGCCACAGAGACTATTGCCCTATGTAGTGGTAGCAAATGAGAAAGACTGTGAAAGACACTGTGAAAGACACTGTGATGACTGTGAAAGACACTACGTGATAATAGCAACAATCCCATCACTCAAGCTACTAGTCATGAAAATGGCACAGTTCGGGCAATGTTACTCTCTATGAAAGACACTGTGAAAGACACTACGTGATAATAGCAACAATCCCATCACTCAAGCTACTAGTCATGAAAATGGCACAGTTCGGGCAATGTTACTCTCTATTATGCACCAGCCCACCATGAATCAGACTCACATAGAAAACAGTTATTAGCTGCTGGCATAGATCTTATGGGGTCACATTGCATCCAATCAAGATATCTTTTTAAAATGTCATCTTAAAAAGATAACAGTCCTGTATAACAAAAGTGGAAGGAGACAAAGCACGCTATCCTGAACACAACACTTTATACATGGCCTAGTAGAAACAGAGTTAAAATAAATGAACATTAAAAAGAACAGAAAGATGATAAAAAGGAAGCACAGCTTCAAATTTTGACAGAAGCATTGCAGACACTCAGATTTCTAAGGTTACTCAATTCTTAGACAGCATATATAGGATCATTTATATATATATATATATATATATATATGATCATTGAAGATAAATGTGCAATGAAAAACTGTGGTGGTGGAGAAATCACACAGTGCTCAGCTATCAGAAAGAATAGTGTCCTGAAAGCACCTATTTGACAGACCTGGAGCAGTTACTGTCTGCTCATAAGGTTTCCTATAGACGCAAGAGAAATGTTCTCACAATTTCTGTCTGTATGCTTGTGGCAGACATGACTGAATACTGGAATACAATAATGACTGTAAGAGAAATAAGGAGAAGATTCCATGAAAGGACTCATTGTGATGTCACATAAGTGTTGGATAATTTGTCCTAAACCTGTTCATTTAAAAGCGGAAATGTTAATATATGCAAGTGAGATGCAAAAACAAGCAAACAAAAAGAATATTGTCCTGAGCTTTAAAGATGAAACTTAAAGCAAGTAGTATTCTAAGTGTGCAGCTACCTAAGTTTGCACACAAGAAATAAGCCAGTTTGTGTGTTCCAAGATTAAAAACACCCAAGAGCAGGTGAGGAAATTGTATTAGATCTTAAATTCTGATACTCCTCTGAGAGACACTTTAATGTAAATGAACATAAGCAGACTTTAACATGCTGACCATGACAGGGTCATCAGGATAATACACATCTTAATACAGAATACCAGACATTGCTATACCAAAACCTTGTTTTTGTCCCCCTCCAACCAACAGTTCACAGCTCTTGGTACAGCTCTTTTCTTCTTGCTTACACAGTGTTTCTGGTTTAATTCTCGGTTACAAGTGTGTCTAGGGGAGTCAAGTTTCCCCAGTGGAGTTCCTATTTGGGGTCTCACAGAAGCACCCTCTGAAGCATGACATACACCCTACGAATCAGGATTCAGTGTCCTAGTATTCAACAGTACTGTCCTGGGTTCCAGGGTTACCCTCAGAGGCCCCAGGTCAGTTCTGCTCTCCCAATGCACATCATTAAAGACCTTCCTACCTAATGATTCCCAAGAGAATCCTTACCTCTTCCTACCTGACAATCAGTCCTCCTCCTTCCCCACACCTCAACAGACATGTACTTATGTTCACCCAAACTTGACCATTCTCTCTCTGCCCCCTTCCCCGCCCCCCACCTCCTCCCCCACACTGCTGGCCTCATTAGTAACTTCATCCCTCTGACAAGACCACCTCCCACTTCAGGGACCTTACTCCAGTTCTTCATGGTTATCAGTCAACATGCAGCATCCTTCTCACCCTCATCCCACATCCCCCAACCATTTGATCCCAGCTGTTGTGAGGTGCCCTCCAACCAAGTAATTCATGCTATACTGAAGCTGATGATGTGTGGGCACTAGCACTAATCCACTTCCTTCAGGCTGTCTGCTCCCCAGCCAGAAGACTGATGCCCTATAAACTTGAGCTTGCATCCATTCTGCTGCTTGTTCCTACCACATTGGACTCATATAGCACTTGTTCTTTTGTGCTTGACTAATTTCACTCAGCAGAATGTCTTGTAAATCCTTCCAGGAGTTGAGGTATTTCATGTTTTAGTTTTTTTTAGTCACTCTTTTTTGGTGGTGGGTAGTATTCTCTTGTGTGTATGTACCAGAGTTTTTTAATCCACTCTTTTATTAATGGGAATTTACACTATTTCCAGCTTCTAGCTATTGTGAACTATACTGTGACGAACATGGGGGAGCAAATGTCTGTTTATGATCTGTTTGCTTTTTCTGCTGAGTATTTACCTCATAATGATAGTGCTGGGTCATATGGTAGTTCAATTACATCAGTTTTAGTTATTGCAATATGGCCTCACCCTCTTGAAGCTATTATTTGTTTTATTGTTTTTGGAAAATAAAACCGACGGATGTGTATCCTACTGGGAAAGAAAATATGACAAGGATTTAGGGGAAGGGGAGATTGAATGTTAGGGGGGACCCGAGGGAGCTGATGTCAAGAAGTCCAGGAAGGAAAAATATGTGCTGGAAAACATGTACAAATATGCAAGGAATTACACCATTAGGTTTGACATGATTGAACTTTGGAACAATACGGCATATATATTGGCTCCCACATTACAGAAAATCAATGAAATAAAAAAAGACAAAGATCCAGGAATGGGTTTCTGGGTCACATTAATTCCTAGCCCCAACTTAAGAACAACCAATTCTTCCATCATGTCCCTGCTTGATACTCACCTCCATGAAATGACCACTGAAGATAAGGGTGCAGCAGCAAAGTGTGGTGAAGAAAGCAAACAGTACTTGTCCATCAATCAGCAGTGTCTGGTGTCTTAAAGGTTCATAATCAAAGAAGCAGCCATCTGAGCTAGGAGTTAACTAAGTCTACATATGAGAAGCACTCCAGCTTGTGTGATCCAAAGAAGACAATTACACAACACAAATATGCATAGGAAAAAAACATATGGGCAAAACTTATGAACGTCCAATTTGTGGAGGGCCATGGGGAATAATGAGAGCCCCAAAACCATCTGCAGTGTAGCTGGTGAGACTGAGCCTCTGGCAGATCCTCCTTAGCCATAGGCAAGACTCTCTGCCAGCCTTTCCACCAGACAGAGACCATTGCAATCCTGGGTAGGCTAGAAAAAATTTGACACTTTCCCGTTTGACCACCATCCAGTTACAACTTGAATTTGTTCTGAGTGAAAGTATTGCTAACTGGTTCCATAACAAAAATTTCTTCTCTGACTTTTCTATTATTGCTGTGGGTCTTTTCCTTCTTATGCATTATTAGTATTTTTGTTTGTATACTATTGTGTTTTTATACCTACTACAATTTTGTTTTTTAATTGGTCTCCCTAGCTCCGAAGCACAGGAGGAGTGGTTGCAGAATGATAATAACAGACAAGGGGATATAGGAAACAGGGGAGTGAAGGGGGGAAGAGATGTGGAGGGAAAGGGGACTTACGGAGTAACTAATGAAAATGAAAGGTGGGAAGGGAGCACTTGAATAGATTATGATAACATACACCATGTTAAAAACAATTTAACTGTGTGTAGGGGGTGCTCTAAAATTGATGGGGCTGATTATACAATTATCCTTGATATGATTGAATGATTAAACTATTGAATAATATGAAAGTTATTTGCCAATGAAACGCTTGGAAAGAGAGGAAAAACACCAGGAAGAAACAATGTGAAAAAACAGAATTTGAGCAGTTAATATTTAAAGTCATTTCATGTTTATGCCTGAACCCTTGTCCCCTCCCCCACCCCCAATCAGAGCAGCTTGTCTCATGGTTACTTAAATGGGCTGCTAACCATGTGGTCAGCTGTTCTAAACCAGCAGCCACTCTGCTGGAGAAAGACAGGAATCTCTACTCCCCTAGAGTTTCCTTTGGAAACTCACGAGAGCAGTTCCACACTGTCCTATTGGGTTGCTGAGTGAGCACGGACTCAATGGCGGTGTTTGGTTTGGGATTTGGTTTTCAGATCTCTATGAAAGACCATGAAAACACAGAACAATTTTGCAGAGTCCACAGATGGATTAAGCTTTCAGTGGAGTCTTTGTGACCCCTGATTAGGATGTCAACAGACTTGCTCTCAGGAAGAGGACATTGGGGAGTCGAAACTACAGATATGCCACTGTTGTTGGGTGCCATCAAGTGGGCCACTCCTCATGGAGATTCTAGAGTACAGCAGAACCAACATCACTTGGTTCTGTGCCATCCTCACAGTGAATGTTGTTTGAGCCCGTGGCTGAAGCTGTTGTTGCTACCCATCTTATCCACAGTCTTCCTCGTTTTTGCTGCAATTCCACTTCACCACGCATGATAATCTCCCCCAGGGACTGGTCTCTCCTGATGATAAGTCCAAAGTGCAGATAGAAACTGAAAAACTCACTGCTGTATAGTCAATTATGACTCATGGGAAGTCCATAGGACAGAACAGGACTGCCTTTCTGGGTTTCCAAGACTGCAATTCCTTTTTAAAAAAAATAATTTTATTGGAGGCTCATACAACACTCATCACAATCCATATATACATCCATTGTGTCAAGCACATTCATACATTTTTTTGTCATCACCATTCTCAACAAGTTTGTTTTCTACTTAAGCTTTTGGTATTAGCTCATTTTCCCCTCCCTCCTCCCTTCCTCATGAACACTTGATAGTTTACAAATTATTATTTTGTCATATTATACACTGTCCAGTGTTTCCCTTCATCCACTTCCCTGTTCATACTCTAGGAAGTAGATTATATGTAGAATCTTATATCAGTTCCCGCTTTCTACCCCATCTTCCCTCTATCCTCCAGCATAGCCACTCTCACCACTGATCCTGAAGGGATCATTTGTTCTAGATTTCCTGTTTCTAGTTCCTATCTGTACCAGTGTACATACTCTGGACAAGCAGAATTGTAAGGTAGAATTGGGATTGTGATAGTGGGGGGAGTGGGGAAAGCATTGAAGAACTAGAGGAAAGTTGTGGGTTTCATTATTGGTATACTGCATCCTGACTGTTCCCTGTGACCCCTCTGTAAAGGGATGGCCTGTTACCTACAGATTGGCTTTGGGTACTCAACATGCATGCACCCTCATTTAAAATTATATAATTTTTTATCATAAAAGCTGGTATGCTTCTTCCATGTGGGCTTTGTTGCCTCTGAGCTAGATGGCTGCTTCTTTACCTTCAAGCCTTTAAGACCTAGATGCTGTATATTTTGATAGCTGGGCACCATCAACTTTCTCCAACACTTTTGGTGATGCACACATTTGTCTTCAGCAATCATATCAGGAAAATGGGCACACAATGACATGATTTTTTGTTCTTTGATGCTTGATGGCTGATCCCTTTGACTCCTCATGGTCACACAGACTGGTATGCTTCTTTCTTGTGGATTTTGTTGCATCTGGGCTAGATGGCTAGTTGTTTACCTTCAAGCCTTTAAGACCCCAGATGGTATATCTTTTTATAACTGGGCACCATCAGCTTTCTTCACCATTTTTGCATTTGCACACTTTTGCCTTCAGTGATCTTGTCAGAAAGGTGAGCATCATGAAATGCCACTTTAATAGAACAAAGTGTTCTTGCATTGAGGAAGTACTTGAGTGGAGGCCCAATGTTCATCTACCACCTTGTTACTAACCCTATAGGTATATGCATACAGATCTATTTCCCCATCATTATAAAGATAGCAATGTGTAACAGGAGAACAGGGCACTAACCTACCCAAGGGGAGAGTATTTTTATCTCCACAGGAAAAGAGGGACTTAAACCCAGTGCTTCAGGATGTGAATGCAAATTGACAGCATGGCTGGGGAGCCAGTGAAGCAGTTTGAGGGCCTGACTGCAATCCCAACTTCGTGGACAGCAGCCTCTTCCTCAGAAGAATTTACCTTAGAGGACAGCAGTGAAGTTGTAGCTGACCAGAGTACACAGAATCAAATGAGAGAGGATGAGTTAGTTCGGGTAGACTAGAGGAACAAATTTCTGAGACACGCATATAGGTATAAGGAAAGGGTTTATATACAAAAGAAATGTCACACTAAGAAGGCATCCCAATCCAGTCCAGTGCAAAGTCATAAGTCCAAATTAACCCACATGCCTGAAGTCACTCTATAAAGTCTGCTTCCTACTCAGGAAGTCACAGGTCAGTGGGTGCAGAATTCT
The DNA here is from genome assembly GCA_004026705.1 of Nesogale talazaci. Classification (NCBI taxonomy): domain Eukaryota; kingdom Metazoa; phylum Chordata; class Mammalia; order Afrosoricida; family Tenrecidae; genus Nesogale; species Nesogale talazaci. The sequence continues at coordinate 71,533 of PVJH01002586.1, read as the reverse complement.
GCTGCTGGCAGGGGTCTCCTCATGGCTCCTCGCTTCCAGGGTTCAGGTCCATCAACAGCATGCCACTCCAGCTTCAGAGGTCTGCCTTCATCAGGACAAAGTCATGTGGTCTCTCTGCTGGCTCCTCCAGCTTCTTGGAGACTGCACCTTGTGTTGCCTGTGGTTAATCATCTCTGAAACTAACTTCCAACAACGGGGGAAGATAGCTTCTCATCTTCACGAGGGAAATTCCGCGAGATTTTCCAGGAGTCTCAGGTGAAAGCCATGCCCACACAGAGGCCTCCTCAGCTACTCAATGGCTTTCTCCTGATTAACAGGCCAGACTCCACCCCTACATTTCAATTATAAAATTAACATAAGCACATGACTACCACAGACCACCCCTATGTTAATTTTATACATTCACATAACTCTGTAACCATATGTAACCCTCAAATAAACAAGAAAATAATTTTTATATCTAACAGGATAAAACTAAAATACATATAAGTCAACATGTGTCACCATCATTTTAAAATAACATTTTATAAGTGAACAAAACAATAGATATGCTGTGCCTTACAATTGTAGTTACACAATATCTATACCTTGATTCTATAATCCTATGAATGTATATTCTACCACCTATAAGTGTTTGCAAGCCAAACTATCTCATGCCTTCATTCCCCCATTTTGGGTATCTAATTTCTATATTGCCCACTTACACCAACCCAGTGCTGTAAGGAAACAACCATATCTTTCAACGTGAAGAATCTTCATTCCAGTTGGAAACTCGTGAAGTGTGCATCCATTAGCAAAGTCAAATCAGGACAGGCCATCCATAAAGTCAGCAACGATATGCACCAGGTCACAGACTTAAATCGCTTCTCTTCCTCTGGTTGGGTTCTGGTCAACTCAATGTGGTCTTTTCCACTTAGCCTCACCACGGTGGCCATTGGTCGCCTTCCTTTAGACCAAGGACCCAACAAATTCTCAACATGCCTAGCTCTCCCATGCTAGGTCATGAACTTCAGACCAGTAAACCCGCTCTTGTCTCCCCTTTTTCCTGTGAACCAAGTCCCCGGGTGTCAGTGGCCAAAGTCAACCCGGCTCTTTATTGCCGCATTTCTCCTGCTTTCACCGACCGACAAGCAGTAAATCTGGATGGTCACCTAATAAGCATTTCAGCCTGCCACAAGTTTCCTTTAACATTCAGACCCAGAGAGGAGTTATCTTCATGGTTCCAGATTTGTTCACTTTTGAAGACAATCACTAGTCAGGATTTTCCAAGGAAATTGACTCTATCCTTCTTTATGGATCAGTCTGACCTCTCAGACTACAAGTATCCTGAGTACTCCCAAAGACTGGGTGGGGCTACTTTCTTCAGATAAGTTTTTCCAGGTGTGTTCTAACCCCATTTAAGCTCAAGTTGGGGTTAATCACTTTAGAGATGTCTTTGACGCTAGGTCCTAAACCCTCTAGAGGTCAATGCTTGGCTTGAGGTAACTGGATTTGCAAACTCTTTCCATACTTTCCCATAAACATTTCTATGCATCCTTATATTTACAAAAACAGGCATAAGAAAAAAATATATAAACAGCATAATCAGAAATCAAACTTAATTCTTCAAACAGAAGGTCAATACTTATTAAGGTTATCTATATCCTTATCTAAACTACTGTTTACACAAAAACATTGAATTAGGTCTCAAAAGGCATCAAAACAGATCCCTGCTTTCAGTCCGGCATTCTGATCTTCTTAACCATTGTCCCTGAACAGAACCAGCTCTGAGACTCTCAAATGGCGGCCCCCCACCCCTGAGCTCAAGATATACATTAACAGTATCCATTTTATATAGAAATAACCAAAGACAGCATCCAAACAAAATAATCAAAACTTTAACTCCCCATATTGTTTCCAGAAAATAACTCAGTAAACTCCAAGGACATCTGACTTCTGTCTAGCCAAAGAAGTAACAATACCACGAGGCACAAGTCAAACAAGCTTCTACTTTCCATCTTATGATTTGTTCCTCTAGTACCCCACTCCTGAGGCACCATAATGAGTTAGTCTGGGTACACTAGAGGAACAAATTTCAGAGACGCGCATATAGGTATAAGGAAAGGGTTTATATACAAAAGAAATGTCACACTAAGAAGGCATCCCAATCCAGTCCAGTGCAAAGTCATAAGTCCAATATTAACCCATATGCCTGAAGTCAGTCTATAAAGTCTGCTTCCTACTCAGGAAGTCACAGGTCAGTGAGTGCAGAATTCTGGCACTGGCAGGGGTCTCCCCATGGCTCCTCGCTTCCAGGGCTCAGGTCCATCAACAGCATGCCACTCCAGCTTCAGAGGTCTGCCTTCATCAGGGCAAAGTCATGTGGTCTCTCTGCTGGCTCCTCCAGCTTCTCGGAGGCTGCACCTTGTGCTGCCTGTGGTTAATCATCTCTGAAACTAACTTCCAACAACTGGGGAAGATAGCTTCTCATCTTCACGAGGGAAATTCCGCGAAATTTCCCAGGAGTCTCAGATGAAAGCCATGCCCACACAGAGGCCTCATCAGCTACTCAATGGCTTTCTCCTGATTAACAGGCCAGACTCCACCCCTACATTTCAATTATAAAATTAACATAAGCACATGACTGCCACAGAGGAGAAAAAGAGAGTGGAGCTTATCCTGACCCACCAAGCCTTGAGGACAATATCCCCACTCAGAACAGTCAATGCACAGAAAGAACCATATGGCTGGCCCAACTATGAGACACGACACCTTTCCTGACCAAGGCCCTATAGAAGACAACATTGGAGACATCAAAAAACTAAAAATTACATCATTGTAAATGAAAGGGAGTACAGATTGGAGACCCAAAGCCCACCTGTAGGTATTGGGACAAAAGGGTTACAGAAGGGTTGGGGGGAGGAGATGAATTAATCTGGGTCCCATGTAGCAATGATGAAGCCTACAACTTTCCTCTAGTTCATCAATGCTTCCTCTCCACCATTATCATGATACAAATTCTATATCACAAATGGGACTAGACCAGAGGACATACACTGGTATAAACAAGAATAGGAAACATAGAGAATCCAGGATAGATGATCCCTTCAGGACCAGTGGTGAAAGTGGAAATACCAGGAGGGTGGTAGGAAGGTGGGGTATAAAGGGACAACTGATTATAAGGATCTGTTTATAACCTCCTCTCTGGGGTACAAACAACAGGGAAGTAGGTGAAGGGAGACATTAGACAGTATACGATATGACAAAATAATAATAATTTTTAAAAGTATCAAGGGTTCAGGAGAGGGTTAGTGGAGAATGTGGGGGTAAAGGAGGATCTGATACCAAGGGATTAAGTGGAAAACAAATGTTTTGAGAATGATGAGAGCAAAAAATGTACAAATGTGCTTTACATACAATAGATGTATGTATGGATTGTGATAAGAATTGTATGAGGCCACAATAAAATGATTAAAAAAAACAACAACAAAGCAGTTTCCTCTGAATTTCATGCTATACAATGTGACCCTAGTATTTCTGGATGCCATACTTTGGGTGAGAATGGCGCACTTTATTCAGATGGTTCATAGTCGCTTTAATTAGAAGTTAAAGCAGGATGAGGGAAAGAGAAGAAGATAGTGATAGTTGAAGAAATAAGTAGAGAATAATGACTCCTTCTCTCATAGTTTCTATCTGCTCTCTTTCACTCCCTTGCAAAAACCTTCCTCACCAAAAAGAATGTCCCTCACTCATTCATTATGACAACCCTCCATTGTGTCACTCAAAAACATGAGAAACGATACCGCTTTGCTACTCATCCTTCTTCTCTCAGGACTACTATAAGGACATGATCCTCCTTTTTCTTGGTCTCTATGATTTCAAATTGCAGACAATGTCTGGAAAACACAATCACATTTTGATAAAATTCAGTAAAATTTTTCATATATCTGATTTATTTCAAGTATTAAAAGCTACAGTTCAATATTTAATCATATGTCCTTCCTGGTATCTTAGAGGTAATTAAAAAATCCCTCCTAAATTATTCTTCAAGAAGCTCTGGTGGCACAAGGGTAAAGCAGAAAACTGCTTAACAATAGGCCAGCAGTTTGAGCCAACTACCTGTTTTTTAGGATTAAAGACATGGAAAGCACCTTCATAAAGATTATTGTTTAGAAGACACTATGGAACAGATTTACTCTGTCTTTTAAGTTTGCTATGAGTTATAAATGCACTCAACAGCACTCAACAAGATCAGCAAAATTGCATTTTCCCCTCAAATCATATTCTTTCTTTTGGGTAAAAGAAAGTATTCAAGAATAATTGCAATAATTCATTTTAAGACACCTGTGATTCTAAACTTCCTTTTACTACATTCTTCTCAAATTTCACAGTCAAGAGAAACATAGCTTAATTCCCGAGTTTGGGTAAAGACAAGGAAATGATTCATCTTAATTGAAATTATGCAAATGCTTGGTCTTCTTCATCATCTAACTTTTAGCATTTAAAATGGTTAAACTCGCCTCAGTGAGATATACCTTAACAGTGTAGAGGACTTTAGAGGAAAAGTTGTTTTTTTTCTCAGGAAAAGAGGGCAGGTCCATCATCTCCCTTCATGGCCTGTGGGGGACGTTGATAACTTAGCCATGGGATTTGATGAAGCAATGGCTCGTAATCTTTCTGGCTGAGATAAATGGACACTTGTCTCTTATTCCCAGACTAAACTTGCAGAAGGTAGCCATCTGCAAATGTATCAGCTACTTCCTATCCCCAACCTAATCCTCCCCTCCTATCTGTGATTAATTCAGCTGATATGTTAATATGTCCTTGTACATCTTCACATTGTGTATTGTCCTTTTGTGTAATCCTGATACAAGGTGCAGGCTGTGTGACAGGAAAGGTATTTAAACCAGCTCTAAATAAAGTCTGGACCCTGGAATGTCTATACTACAGGGGCCTCTGCACCCTAACTTTTGGTTATCCTTTTTATTTGTAACCTTTTCATGGCAGATTGTGACCCTTCTCTAATCCATTTGTCATATAAGATAAGAGGTGGTCCCAACATTATCTTACAGAGGACTAGTTCACTCATTTAAACTAACCATTTAGATCTGAGTGACCCATTTAAAAACATTTAAATAATGAGACCTGCTAAATCTAGAAAATAATTCCAAGGAGGTATACTAAAGAGAACAAAGGCATAGTTTTCTTCCATGAACTGAACATTTTTTCTGATTACACACAAAAAACTCCAAAAGAACACACTAAAGGAGTAGAGAACAGCATGTCAATAGCACGAGAGGTGATCAAGGTGCATAGGCTCATTTCTGTGGGTTGAATAGCATCCATGTGCATATTTCCTAAATATTTACTAAGTTGCTAATTCTTGGCTAGAGAAACCATAATTGATTTTGCAGATAATTTTTCTTAGTAGAAGGGATTTTTTATGGACTAAATCCTTTCTTCTAAAAAGATATTTGAAATCCTATTGCTTAGTACTGGTAAATGTGACTTTAACATAAAATCTTTGAAGATTTTCAGTTAATATGAAGGCATAATAGAGTAGGATGGGTTCACTTCTCAGCTGAATGGAATCTTATCAAGGAAGAGAATAAATACCAATTTGTGAGAACAATATGTTCTTGTATTTAGGGGAGGTATTAGCCAACCCCAAGGTCCATTTGTAGCTTCAGTGTATTGCCTTATAAATATATGTACACAGAGCCATGCTACTCTTGTTATGGATTAATGTGTTTGCATGAGTGTATACCTATGTTAATCTCCCTATCTATGCCTTTGCTTCCTAGAGCTTGCCTCTGTTTTCTTTTGCCTCTTCCTGTCGCAGCATGACTCTCTTCCTTCTTCTATCTCTCTACTAGCTTGGTATTGCTCTAATATTCATAGGATCTCTACCCTCTCCTAGATGCTAGGTCTGCTTCCCTAGTTGTTCCCCATCCACGAAGCTGACTGCTCACCACCCTCATCTTCTCACTTCCTTCTTCCTTCTTCCCCCTCTACCTTTTAGAGCCAGTTTAGGTCCAATTGCCTTCTCCTTGTGCTTCCCTCCCCTGGTCCTACCCATACAATTAAGCAACCAATCAATGTCCACGTCTGAACAATAAGAACACTTATTGTTGAAGAAATAAAAGGGAAGAGAAAAAGATGAGAGAAAAGATTTAAAAAATCCTAGTTAGGCCCAGGTCTGTTTGCTGGTACCAATGGGGTCCTCCTCCCTGGTCCTGAGGGGGATCTGGGGACTGCCCTTCTTCATCTGGCTCTTCAGGGTCTCTCTTCTGGGCTCCTAATCCCCCACTGTCATGATCTCATGCAGCCTCCCAATCTAGACTAGATGGGAGCATGTCTATAGGTAAAGACAAGTGATAAAACTCACAGCACAGGAAACTCAGGAACGGAAATGGGAACAGAGACACCAAAAGGGTAGGGTGAAGGAGGGGAGTGGAGAAGTGGGGAGGTATGGGACCACTGATTGCAATGAATAGCACATAACCACACACCTCAGTCAGGAGGAAGAACAACAGAAATCAGAGGGGAAAGGAGAGAGCCAATTGGAGTGAGATTTGAAAATAATCAACCATGTACAATCTATCAGGGGACCACGAGGGTTGGGAGGTGGGGGAAGAAGGAGGGAAGAAAGGACAATCTAATCCCAAGGGATCAATGGAAAGTAAATGTCTAGAAAAGAAGGAAGAGATATGTGTATTTTTATGTGGGATACAATTGATATATGGTTTGTAATAAGAATTGTAAGAGCCACCAATAAAATCAAATAAAAATACCATGGAAAATGGCCATGAAACAAATTAGATTAGCTGCAGATGCAAATATGGAATACCTGGCACTCTCAAGAAATGAGAGTGACATGAAAGATCTTGTCCTAGAGCTTTTGAAGAGACCTTGTCCTGTCCTTGAATTTGAAATCTTAGAACCTTCAGAATTATGAAACAGTAAATTGGTGTTCTCTAAAGCCACCCTTTTGATTGTTGCTGCTTTGTTTTGCTCTCCAGTAATCCCTCCTCCATCATCCCAAGTATTGTCCCTAGACATCATAAAATTTTTATATTTTCTTTTCTTCTCCCTTCTCCCCAGTTTTCATTAGATTCCTAACATATACCTAATACTTGTCTTTGTGTTGGAAGGGACAGTGAAAAGTTATCCAGTTATGTGGCACTTTATTGTAGCAATTCTAAGAAATATGTACATGGAGCAACAAATAAATGGATACCTAATTATAAATTGTAACAGGTTCTTTGTAGAAAAACAAAACAAAATACTCTGGGAGACTGATCTAAGAGGACCTGCTTATGTGGATGTGTAGAACAAAGAGGACTTAATATACCTGTATTACATGAGGTTATTTAAGAAGCAAAGCCAGTGAAGGTTATATATGTGTAAATATATAGAGAAAATTTTGTATCAAGAAATTTATATTCTGACTTGGGCAGCTGTGGAGGTTGATGAACCCCCAGATCAGCAGGCTGACTGCAGAGGCAAATGAATCCAAGGTCTGGCGGTCAGGTTTCTGGCTGCTTAAATGAATGACTCCAAGGTCCACAGGTCGGATAGCAGGCCGCTGAGGGCTTCTACGATGGACAAGCCAACAGGAAGGCTGATTCCAGACGTCCAAAGGATTGCCAGTCAATGAAGCAGAAGCAGGGTTCAGACAGTAAACAGCAAACACGCTTAAAAAGATCAATGTAAATGGATGCAGAGCAAGTCTTGGAGGAAACTTCCTTTCAATGAGTTTGCATTAGGGCTACACTCTGAATAAGTATGTTAGACTATCACTTAATATTTTTATAATTTATTGTCTGCTTTTAACAGACCCCACTATGCAGATGGTCCATGATATTAGGTCACATGGTGGAGGATTATGAGGTTTTGACTGCCAAGCCATTGAGAACTTGGCCCAACCAAGTTGACATAAATCCTAACTATAAAAATACAATTTCAGGAGATGACTCTGAACCTGCACCTTATCTGTTGTCCTTAAGTATAGCCAAATTCCCCCATTGGTTCCCTAGGTTTAAGAACAAAGCAAACTGCTGCATCTTTGGAGTGGCTGGTGGTTTGGAACCATTCACCTTTTGGTTAGCAGTTGAGAGATGAACCATTGTTTCAATGTAGACCTCAAAGAGGACAATTGCAGAGTCAAAAAGGAGGTTGGGAAGATAAAGACATTTCCCAGCTGTTAAGCATAAGAGGAGCAGATACAGAATGAGAATAGCTGATACAAGGGATTATAGGAAATACAGGGGTTGGGCATGGATGATGGGGATCCCAGGAGTAAATGGTGATGACAGGAAGGAGTGGGGAACACTAGAATGGATTGTGGTTGCAAAACACATCTTGGATGCAATTGAACTATGGGAAGGGGGATGTTCTAAAAAATGATGTGGGGTGATCATACAATTCTCCTTAATATGATTGAATGATTGAAATATTGAATTATATGATCTATAAATTACTTGTTAATAAAACTGGGGGGGGGATTCAAACACATGTGAAAGTGGTAAAATACAAATTACCATGGCATGATAGAAGAAAGGAAAGCAAGTCAATTGGCTGGGATAGAGATAATTGAATTTCCTGAGATAAATCTGGAGATGCTGGTTGATCAAAGCCCCCCAGAAGGTTGTAGGGAATTTGTTTAGTTGAGTAAGATTAGAGACTAAACAGGTTTTTCAAGCTTTCATGTATTTAAATATCAATTGATTTATAATTATTGACAGGCATCTCCTCTACAGACAGATGAAATGAATGGATGTTAGGTGATTACTGGTCAAATGAACCATCACTGCCTACCTATGGATAAATTATACTTTGAACTTGACTATGGGGGATAGAATGTCTTCACTACCAAGGCAACTATTCACTTTTAGTATTATTGAACATTTTCAGAGATACAAATAGCCTCATCTATTCCCTACTCATTATTGGCAAGACAAAATTACAAAAGGGGGAAATGCTTTCATCAGAAGAAACTTTTTAATCTAATTCATAAGTAGATAATGTGTTACATCTGCTTCAGAGGCATCCCAAAGGGAGTCGCTTTATTATTAGCACTGCTTGAGTTTTGCAAAGTCTGCTTATGCCAAATGCTTTGGAAAATCCCAATGACAGCCAGAGTTGTTGTGATTTTTTAGAATTATAAATGGCGATACAATGACAGGAGTCCCACCTGCTCCAATGAACTGGAAGGGACTAAAATAGTTCCTTAAAGGTAATAAGTACAGAGAATGTTAAGCTTTCCCTTGATGCTTTAGGAGTGGGGAGAAAAATCCAAACATGTCTACAGCCAACTGTTCTCTTCAGCCTGGGACATTATACATGAAAGACGTGCGAAAATGTGCTTGGGATTTTCCCCCCTAACCTGCTAAAGCATTAGCAGAGATTTTTCAGTTTTATTATGCAAATGACTCATCTAGGGATCATAGTAAAATGCAGTTTCCACTTTAGAGAATTCAGAGTGAGAACTCAAATTTCTAATAGGATCTCAGACATGTAGGAGGTAGCCTATGAATTACACTAAGCAAAAGCTAAGGCCTTGTTTGTGTTTTTTAACTCAAAATTTTAAACTAGAAGTAGGGTGATGCACAGTTGTTAAGATGCATTAAGAAAGCATCTCTATCTCTAAATATGTTTTCTTAAGAGAGTTGCAGCATGAATTCCCATTTTGTCTGCCTGTGCATTTTGCCTCTTTTTTTTTCTTCATAAAGGGCAAACACTTTACAAGTGGAAATAAATTCGATTTCACCAAATTCAGTTGAGTCTTCTTAATATTTCCATCAGAACTGCTTGTTTCTATGTCACTTTTCAAGTTTTATCCATTTCCTCCTGCATAATTACAATAGCATATCCTCTTTAATTTCCCTTATAGCTTAGCATACATAATATAGGGACCTTTCTACAATGAAAATCTTATGCCATGCCCCATTCTCCTATCCTTCATGATAATATATAACAAGGTTTTGAAAGAAAATTTTCCTCTTTCTCTGATGTTATCCCTAAGATCCAAGGCATTAAGTATCTTACATCTTAAACACAGACAACCACTAGGAGAATTAATAAACTATGTAACTAGATAGAAGCTTATGTAGGCAGGAATGAGAGTGAAGAGAGAGTTTGTAATATAAAATTGACTTTTAAGAAATTGCTATACCTGTCTACACAGTCTTTCTAAGGTTCTTTGTAACGTTCTATCTTCTCTCTGTGTCTGAGATGGGAGTTTTACATCCATAGGAGCAATAATCATAAAGGGAAGATGGATGCTAACTAGGGAAAAGAACAAACAGACTGTGAGGAGACCAGCAACGTTGCTGCAACTCCATAGACAAGATTAGCTTGAAAGTTCTTGTTGTCTCTCAGTTTAGTGGTGAATATTTTCAATAGAATTGAGGGCCCACATAACAAAACTTAGCACGTATACATGGACCATTTATCTGAGAAGTTGAAGTGGGATGCAGAGGAATGTATTGCACTTCAAATTGCCACTGCTGCTGTACATATGTCTGATGGGTTAATAGCTATATGAACTGATGTGTTAGTCCGGGTAGACTAGAGGAAAAATTCAAGGACATGCATATGGATATAAGGAATGGGTTTATATTCAAGAGGAACAGGACATTGATAAAGCATCCCAGCCCAGTCCAGCTCAAAGTCACAAATCTGATATTAACCCATATACCCCAAATCATAAAGTCTCCTTCTGACTCATGAAGTCACAGGTCAGTGAGTACAGAGTCCTGGCACCAACAGGGGTCTCCCCATGGCTCCTCACTTCCAGGGCTCAGGGTCCATCAACAGCATCCCATGGTGGCAGAAGCAATTCATCACTGTTGGAGGCCTCCATGTGGCTGCCCCAGCCTCAGAGGTCTGGCTCCATCAGGGCAAAGCCATGTGGTCTCTCCACCGGCTACTCTAGCTTCCCAGACGCCGCCATTCTGTGTTGCCTGTGATTAATCATCTCTGAAATTAACTCCCAACAACTGGGGAAGATAGCTTCTCATCTTCATGAGGGAAATATCGTGAGATTTCCCAGGAGTCTCAGGTGAAAGCCATGCCCACACAAAGGCTTCATTGGCTACTCAATGGCTATCTCCAGATTAACAGGCCAGACTCCACCCCTACATTTCAATCATAAAATTAACATAAGTACATGACTGCCACAACTGATGAGCTAAATGATTGGACATTGCACCCCTCTCTTGATTTTCCAAGAACCTTCCCAATTTCATTGGGAAAAGAGTGGGTTCTGAATATACAGTTTACCCTAGTCCAGTTGACATATTATGACATCACATAGTTTAACTTTAAAATATTATCATAAGATCATATTTATTTTTCCAGAGAACTTGTCTTTAGATTTGGACATACATATTTTCATTCACTAACCAACGAGCTACATTCAAGCACAGAATGGCTTTATCTCCCATGTTATTAAAGTGCCATGGAAATCTTTATATTAATAGATATGTATATTAATCAAACAATGAGTAAGTACACAAATGAATAGAAGGCAGGAAATCTGTCAGAATGAGAAAGTGGAGGACCTAGTCACATAGGATGGTTTAAGCTATTATATTCAAAAAGGGCCATTTTCAGATGTTGATTTCTGATTGCAGCTAATGTATAGGAACAGCCTTCATTCTTGTCTTGGCATCACTCAACTCAAACTCACTGCCAGTTAGCCAATGGTGACTCATTAGTAACCTATTGAATCGAGTAGAATTACCCCTATGGTTTTCTTAGGCTTTTACTCTTCATAGAAGTCGAAAGCCTCATCTTTATCCCAAAGAACAACTGAACTGGTTACCTTGTGGTTACCAAGCCAATATGTAACCCAGTATGCCACCAGGGGTTCCCACTCAAAAATGACGACACAAAAGACAGGAGGCAATAGTTGTCAAGATACTGGAAATCAGACAAGAAAAAAAGTGGTTATTAATGAACAAAAATTTTTATCAGTTTGTCATATTGTTGCAACTTGCTGTGCTATGGTGACAGTGGAAGCCGTGTCACTGGTATTTCACGTACTGGCAGCATCACCCACAATACCTAGGGTTCCATAGAATTTACAAACTAAGAGCAGGCTACGAATATGGACTAGACTGTCAATGTCTGAAGAATTAGCCACAGACAGCTTTATTCACAGCAGTGAAACATGGTCATTTTCTAAAAACATAATAAATAGAAGAAGCAGAATATGATCAGATTTCATTCCTCAAGAGCCCCACAGATCAGAGGGCATAATCTGGATAAAATGTGTGGGGATAAAGCCTTTGAAACCGTACTTGCTGGTGGTGCACAACTCAAAATGAGAACAAACAGCTGTAACACCAATTAATAATTGGAAGTTGCAATCTGTGGTGTACTAAGCTAGGAAACTTGGGAAGGATTGTTAAAATTAAATACATTCCATTTGGACTGATAGGCATTTTCAGCGAACAGAAAATGGTATGATTTACTATGCCAATAATGAAAAATTTGGGAGGAATTGGAATTGTCTTCATTATCGAAACGAACCTTTCAAACTCTAGTTTGAAGTACAATGCTGTATTTGATAGGATAGTATCTGCACACTAATAAATCCAATCAATATATACAGTATGCAAATTCTTGCAACAACTGCCAAAGCTAGTGATGCATATTGAAGAATTCTACCAGTCTTAGGTCAAAAATTGAGCAAACATGCAACCAAGAAATATTGATAATTGGTCACTGGAAAGCAAAGTTAGAAACAAAGAGGGAGAAACACTAAGTGGAAATAAGATTGTGGTGAAAAAAGTGAAGCCAGAGATAGCGTGATAGAATTTTGCAAGATCAAGGACTTCTTTATTGAAAATCCTTTTTTTAATCACACAAATGGTGACTGCAGAATTGAACTTCTCCAGAAGGAGTACAAAGAAGTCAATTAGATTACCTCTGTGGGAGATAACATGGAAGATCTTCGTATCAGCAGCTAAAACAAGACAACTAGCCAACTATGGACCATAAATTAGTCAAAGTAAGTACAGACAAAAGGTAAAAAAAAAAAGCTAAACAAGTCAACAAGAGCCAAAATATGATTTTGAATGTATCACATCTCAATTTTGACACATTTGATGTTTTGAACCTTAAACAAAAATAACTGATTAACTTAGGGAAGTGTGTTAGTCCAGGTAGACTAGAGAAACAAATTCATAGACATGCATATGGATATAAGGGAAAGGTTTATATACAAGAGGAATGGAACATTGAGAAAGCATCCCAATCCAAAGTTATAAGTCCAATATTAGCCCATATGTCAGATACCAGTTTATAAAGTCTCTTTCCGACTCAGAAAGCACATGCAATGACACCAGGACAATCACAGGACACTGGGTGCAGATTCTTGTGTATCCAGTGGCAATAGAAGCCTCCCAGCGATGGCAGGGGTCTCCCCATGGTTCCTCATTTCCAGGGCTCAGGGTCCATCAGCAGTATCCATTGGAGGTAGAAGCATCAGGGGTCTCTCTGTTGCTTTTCTAGCTTCAGAGGTCTGGTTTCATCAGGGTAAGCCCATGTGGCTTCTCCTCTGACTCCTCCAATTCCTAGAACTCTGTTTATACTGCCATCTTGTCAGTAGAGCCTCTCCAAAGAACTCCGTCTAGCCTGTCACCTCCAATTGGGAAATACCACGAGACTTCCCAGAATTCTCAGGAGAAAGCCATGCCTACACAGAGACCTCATTGCCTATCTCCAGATTGACAGGTTAGACTCCACCCCTACACTCCCAGTGCAGAAAATGACACTGATCAGTGATTGCCACAGACCATCTCTTGCCAATTTCACACTTTCACATAGCTCTGTAACCTTATGGAACTTTCAAATAAACAATAAAGTCATTTCTATACCTAACAGGATAAAACTAAAATGCAAAAATTCAACATGCACCGTCATTTAAACATAATATGTGATAAGTGAACAAGACAGAAAATACCTTATGTCTTGCAATTGCAATTAAATAACACCCACACCTTAAACCTTTAATTCTATGAATATATATTTCCTCCACCCAGGACAGTTTGCAAGCCAACCATGTAATGCCTTTATCCCCCCAATTTTGTGTATCCAATTTCTAGTCAAGAGATCAGCATTTGCCTAGCATCTATTAAATCTTTTGCATAATATATCTTTGGAATATTGAAATGCAAGGATGTTACTTTGAGGACTAAGTTGTGCTTGACCCAAGCCTTGATATTTTCCATCATCTCACATACAGGCAAGAGTTGGACTTTGAATAAGGAAGATGGAAAAAGAATCAGTAAATTTGAATTGTGTGCTGAAGAAGAATATTGAAAGAAGCATGGACTGCTGTTAAAAGGACAAACCCTGTTGTTTTGGATGAAGTAAAAGCAGAGTGTTAAAAGCAAGGGTGCAAAAGCTTTGTCTGACATATCTTGCACATATTGTCAGGGCACAGAAGTCCCTGGAGTAGGAGGATATCGTGCTTAGTAAAACATAGGTACAAAAGAAGATGGCAACATGTGTACACATGTGCTTGATAAAAATGATGCATTAAATGTAAGGGCCCTCAATAATTGTTGAAAAAGATGTAGGGAAAATGGAAAAGAGGAAGGCTCTCAATGGGATGGATTGTCACAGTGCCTGCAACAATGGGTTGTGTGTAGGGACTATTGTAAGGATGGCAACAATGGGTTCATGCGAAGGGACTATTGTAAGGATGGTGAAGGGCAGCGCACTGTTTTATTCTGTTGTGCACAGGGTCTCTATGATTCAGGTATACCTGACAAAACTGCCATCAACTGGCATTTGAATATTGGTGACATAGCTTCCAGCATCACAGCACCACACAATCCACCACAGTGAGACAAACTGACAAACAAGTGGTGGTTTTAATTCATCTCCATCCTGAAATCTTAATAGCATATTAATCTACTATCTGAATTTGTCTTAATCTTTCCACATATCCCCTCTAGAATTTTCTCTTAAGGGTGCCAAAGTAGTTTCATCTCACACAGGTGATTTCTATTCTTAGTTGTTGGGACAACCAACTATTCCTGGGCTGTGTCACAGTAATTTTAGATTTGTAAAGTATTCCATATTTATAAATAAGTCCATTTTACTGAAAGCTATGTTGTGAGGTTTTGTGCAAATTATTTCCACAAAAACCAGAATGGGCTAGTTTTTCAGGGATAGCCAACACGAATATCTCCTAAAGATAGCCAGTCCTTTTAATAACCATTAAAATATAACATTTTGCCTTATTGAAAATGAAACCATAGTC
This sequence comes from Nesogale talazaci, assembly GCA_004026705.1. NCBI lineage: Eukaryota > Metazoa > Chordata > Mammalia > Afrosoricida > Tenrecidae > Nesogale > Nesogale talazaci. The sequence goes on along the minus strand of PVJH01002586.1, from coordinate 56,271 downwards.
TATCTCTTGAAGATGGTGTTATTTTTGGCAATCAAAATTATTCTAAACTTTACGTATGACTATGTACATATAATCTTCAAGTCACAGTTATCTAGACTTGTTCTAATTATAAATTATTGGAAAATGGAAAGCATTTGAATCATTTTTATATCAACAAGTGTTATTGTTAGGTATTGTTGAGTCAATTCCAATTAATAGCAAGTATACTTATATAAAACAGAATGAAACACTGTCTAATCCTCTACTATCCTTTTTGCACATAGGGTTCCTTTTCATTACTCACTTGGGATATCAAAAAACAAACCTAAACCCAAATAATAAGCCAAAATGACATACACTCTATCCATATCAATATAATTAAGCTTTTAACATGAAAAATGTGGGCAATATATGAAAAAAATCAAAATCCCATTTATTGCTGGCAAGATTATCAAATGATGCAGTTCTTGTGAGAAAATGGTTTGGCAGTTTCTCTCAAAGTTGAACATGAAACTACCATATAACTCAGCAATTCCGCTTCTGAGCACATATCACAATGTCTTAAATGAATTGTTTTTCTTTATTGTCAATGGGTACCATCAAGTACATTTTGGTTTTTTTAAGACCTTTTGATTGGGAGTTTATACAGATATCATATCTTTCTATAGTTTAATCACATAAAGCAGTATTGAACAATTGCTACCAAAATCAGTTTTAAAACATTTGTTATCTTCCTGATCTTGAGTATAAAGTACAGAAAATGTTGAAAACCAGATCCTGCCTAAGGTGCAGCAGAGGAAGCAACATCTGACAAAGCTTTAACCAATCAGGTCAGGTTTATCTTTTTGACCTTCTATAGTCTTATCTCCAATGCACCATATTTAGTAACCATTTTCCTCCCACGCACCCCCCCCCCGATAATGCATAAAGAGGAATCACTGGAGCCTTATTTCCTGTGTAGCTTCCACACGTGTATCTTGGGCTCTCATGGGTTACATAGCCTTATTCAAACAAAATTCTCATAATTTAGGCTCTGTTATTATTCCCTTCTTTGATTTAGAGTTATATGATTTATAATCCTTTTGTGACTGATGTTGGTGTATTTCTTCCATGTGGGCTTAATTGACATCTCACTTAGATGGATGCTTATTCGGAAACAAGTCTTTAAGACACCAGACACTCTTTTATCTTATAGCCAGACACCATCTAATCTCTCAACCATATTTTTCTATAGCACTCACATCTTCAGTGTGAGGGTGAGTATCGAGCAGGGCCATGATGTAAGAACTAATTGTTCGTAAGTTGGGATGAGGATTTACTTCCAGCCCCAAACCATTCCTGGTTCTATTTTGCTGTTGTCAGTGTTTTAAATTGATTGACAATTACAACAGAATGGAACACTGCCCTGTCGAGCCATACTCATAATCACCACTGTCTTATAGTCTACTGTGGCAGTCACTATGTCGGTCCACTTCATAGAAGGTCTTACTCTTTTTCTCACACTTTTTGTTTAATCTGGTTTGATGGCTTTTTTCAGAGGCTGATATTTCCTGATAGATATCTAAAATATGAGATATGAGGTTTCATTATCCTCTCTTGCAAGGGAACTCTATGACGGTAATTCTTACAGAGCAGATTGTTTGTTCGTTGGACATCTATATTCAGTGTTCTTACCAATACCATAATTCAAAAGCATCAATTCTTTTTCTGTCATCCATACACATCATCCAGCTTTCACACATATATGACACAATCAAAATACCATGGCTTAAGTGAAGCTCATCTTAGTCTTCAAAGTGATATGTTTTCTGTTCAAAGCTTTAGAGAGGTTATTTGCAACATCTTTACCCAAGGTAGTTAGAAGGTTTTTTCTTGAAGGTTCCAAAGATGTTGATAATATTACCAAGTAAAATGAATTCTTTCATAATTTCAAACTTTTCTCCAGTTAGCATGATGTTACTTACTGGTCCAGTTGTGAGCATTTTTTTACAGTTTTATTGGCACATAATGCACATATCATTCAATTCAATGGTTCATTCATACCAACAATAATTGTACAATCATCGTGACAATTTTAGAATTTTTTTGTCTTTCATGGTTAAGTTGCCTTTATGGATTTTAATTTTTTTACATTCAGTTGCAATTTATACAGAAAGCTGAAGTCTTTGAGCTTCATCAGTGACAGCTTCAAAAACTCTTTTTCAGGGGGTCAAACAAGGGTGTATCATCTGCACATTATATTTGTTAACAAGTCTTTCCCCAACAATGATGCAAAATTCTCCTTCCTATAAAGTAAGACAGTGAAAGAGCACAAATCTAACACACATTTTTCATGATTTTTAAACCATATAGTATGCGCTTGTTCTATTTGAGTGGATCTTGTGGTCTATGTAAAGGTTCTGCATGAGCACAAGAAATCTGGAGTTCTCATTCTTCATAGTTTTGCTAATAACCTGTTATGGCCATCACATTCAAATGTCTGTGCATAGTCAAGAAAGCACAAGTAAATATATTTTTGGTATCAAAATCTAGGAAAGCCAAATTTTATGTCTTAACCAAAAGACAGAAAGCAAGTTAAAAATGGAGGAAGGATGCCCAGCAAAAGGAGACAATCTCTAGAAAATGCTTTTTCTAATTGGTGATAAAATAGGCCCACAACAAAGTTCAATTTTTTTCTTTCTTAGGGTCATATCCAACCCAGCTAACCACCCCACTGCCATTGTGTATATTTCAAGTCATAAGGACTCCATGTAGGGTTTCAGAGATTGACCAAATCCTTATGAGGTCACACACCCACCTCTTCCTTCTGAAAAGTGGCTGACAGATTTGAACTGCCAATCTTGCCCTGGCAACCCATTGCTTTAGTTCATCTTAAAACACGTCTCCCTTTGGCTGTGTTTGATTTAGATGTACATAGGTGATGTGTACTTTGGGACTCCATTTTTAAAAATCTAGCTTGTGTAGGGGAGGAGAATGCATTTATTCTAGTAAAACATGTTGAATTGTGAATAAATGTTTGATATTGAATAGCCAAGGGAGAAAATTGCACTAATAGAAACTTTTTCAATGTAGAAAAAAATGCTCAGTGGGACATTATTATTAGTTGCAGCAGTCCCTCCTACTGTTTGCAGGACACCGTAATAAGCCTCTCATAACAATCCTATAGGATGGACATTTTGTTTTTAGATTATTTTATCAGGGGCTCATGCAACTCTTAACAAAATTCATCCATCCATTGTTTCAAGCACATTTGTACATTTGTTGCCATCATGATTCTCAAAACATTTGCTTTCTGCTTGTGGCAGTCACTGACCTGTGTCAATTTCAGCACTGTGAGTGTAGGGGTGGAGCCTAGCCTATCAATCTGGAAATAGCCAATGAGGCCTCTGTCTGGGCATGGCTTTCTCCTGAGAATTCTGGGAAGTCTCGTGGTATTTCCCAATTGGAAGTGAGAGACTATTAACTCAGTCCCTCGGAGACACTCTACTGACAAGACAAGCTAGCAGCATGCTGCTGATAGTTCCTGAGTCCAGGAGGAGCTGGAGGAAAAGGCACATGGGCCAGATCTGTGGGGCTGGAGAAGCCACATGGGGACTCCTGCCAGTGCTGAGATGCTTGGGAGGCCATGGTGAGACCCATGACAGTGCTGAGATACTTCTACTGGATACAGCTGATGGATCGTGAGCCCTGTAAATGAGGAGCCATGGGGAGACCCCTGCCAGCTCCAGGATGCTTCTACTGCCACTGGATACATAAGACTCTGCACCCAGTGGCCTTTGATTGTCCCGGTGTCATTGCATGTGCTTCGTGAGTCGGAAGGAGACTTTATAGACTGCTATCAGACATATGGGCTAATATCAGACTTATGACTTGGACTGGACTAAGTTGGGATGCTTTCTCAATGATCCATTCCCCTTGTATATAAACCTCTTCCTTATATGCATATGTATGTTTATGCATAAGTTTCTCTATTCTACTCGGGCTAAAACACTACTTGAGCCCTTGGTACCAGCTTCTCATTTTCCCCTCCATTCCCACCCATTCTTCACTCACGAACCCTTGGTAATATATAAATTATTATTATTTTGGCATATCTTACACTATCTGATGTCTCATTTTACCTACTTCCCTGTTGTGTATCGCCCAGGGAGGGTGTTGTAGGTAGATTCTTGTAATCAGTTCCGCCTTTCTAACCCACCTTCCTTCCGCCCTCCAGGTATTAACACTCTCACCACTTGTCCTGAGGAATTCATCTGTCCTGGATCTCCTGTGTTTCCAATTCCTAGCTGTGTCAGTTACATGCTGTGGTCTAGGTGGATTGTAAAATAGAATTGGGATTATGATAGTATGAGGAAGAAGGATTAAAGCATTGGAGGAAAGTTGCATATTCCATCATTGCTACATTGCACCCTGACTTGTTCACCAACTCCCCATGATCAGGATGGACATTTTTAAGCCATTCAAGAAAATCATCCAGAAAGAGATTGTAGAGTCCTCCCGCCATAAATAGAAACAAAATCTAGATGACACCTAGGCCCTTCTATTTTGTCTGCTACCTGGAAACATTCACTTACTAGATTTGCCAGCATTCCTTTTCAGCAAAGGGTGGCTATGGGTCTGGGCTCCTTCTAGTGAACTATGAGAGGAGGCACAAGTACCACTTAAGTCATAAAAACATCCCATATGCAATATTCCATGCTTTCTCTCTTTTCATAATAAACTTTAGAGTCTTTATTTGGGGTAAATACTTAAGACACATGCCTATAACCACATGGTTTGAAGCTGGACTGCATCCAGCGGGCTCTTAGAAGACCTGCTGGTCCACTTCTGAAAAACCAGCCATGGAAATCCTTCGGAAAGCAGTTGTACTCTGACACATGAAATTGCTATGAGTTGCACCATGTCAGCAGGTCAACTCCATGTCAGCAGGTGCTGACAATGTACTATCAAAACTGCACAACATTTCCAAAGCTGTGTGGAAGTAGACTACCACACCTTTCTCTGGTGTAGCAGCTGACCATTTGTTTAGCCGTCCAAGGCATAAGTCCTCTGGTATTATGGCTCCATTGAGAATAGCAAAATATTGAGATGGAGAGATCTTTGAATTACCACTTAAAATTCATTAATTCATCACTCAGGAGCACTTGCGTTTGTCTTTTTATTTGTTGTATTAAACCAGTAATATTAGGCATTTTATTTGTTGCACCAGCTAGTGTTAGCCTTCCCAACACACACAGGTAGGAACTGAGAGAAACAGGAGTTTGAATTAAGTTGTGGATAATGCCTCTGCTCATAACCACCGCTCAGTTGTCAGACCACATAATGCTTCCTCTGTGTCACACCCAGGAATGTCATGGAGATACCAGGCTAGAAACTGATTCCCTGAAGCACTTTCAAAATATATCCAAATCCTCAAATGTGAAGTGCTGGCTTCACTTTCCCTTCAAGGAATGCAGAATCACATCAGGTATGATATGCCTAATGGGTTACAAAATGGAGTACTGATGATGTTTGGTTGAGTATTTATGACAATACGGTTGCTGATGGAACGGCTTCATTGATTAGAATCATTTTTAACCACTGTTTCTGGGGAACATAAATTATTAGGGTGTCAGTGACTAAATGCAAGCAATTATTTATCATCTAACTCTATAGAATTTAGGAACATAAATGCACATGGAGAGTTTGAAGAAAAACAGAAAAAAGCATGTTTCTGTTTCTGAGTACACTCGTGGTAATTGAGAATAATTTAAATCATTGTCAAAATGAGATTGCACTGATTTCTAGTAGTTCTTTTGGTCTCTGAGTTGTTTTGGAGGACTTCATCTTCTCAGGACAAGGAGGCAGGTTTTAGTTGGTCTTAATCATAATTTGCATTATAATATTTAGTCCTCTTCTACCACTCCAGCCTTCTGAATGCTAAGTTAAAGTTTGTCATATTCAAGAGTAAATTTGTAAAGGAATTAATGCATGTTCAGTTAGGATTGGGCCTACTTATCAGTTCTCAAATAATATAAATGGGCTATATTATAAAATTGGAAGATAGCATTTGCCACTGAAACAATATGTTATATGGTTAAGCTAAAATCTAAAAATTCTTTGGTTGTTCCTTCAGCATTAAAACTAGGTGGAGGGAACATCTTGTGTTTGTCTGGGTAGACTAGAGGAACAATTTCAAAGACATGCATATGGATATAAGGAAAGGGTTTATATACAAAAGTAATTTGATGCTAAGAAGGCATCCCAATCCAGTCCAGTACAAAGTCATAAGTCCAATATTAACCCATATGTCCGAAATCAGTCTACAAAGTCTCCTTCCGACTCACAAAGTCACAGGTCAGTGGGTGCAGTGTTCTGGCGCTGGCAGGGCTTTCCCCATGGTTCCTCGCTTCCAAGCCTCAGGGTCCATCAACAGCATGCTGCCTCAGCTTCAGAGGTCTGGCTCCATCAGGGCAAAGCCATGTGGTCTCTCCGCCAGCTCCTCCAGCTTCTGAACGTTGTCATCTTGTCTTTTCCGTGACTCATCGCCTCTGAGACTAACTCCCCACAACTGGGGAAGATAGCTTTTCATCTTCATGAGGGAAATATCGCGAGATTTCCCAGAAGTCTCAGGAGAAAGGCATGTCCATATAGAGGCCTCATCGGCTACTCAATGGCTATCTCCAGATTAACAGGGTAGACTCCACCCGTACATTTCAATCATAAAATTAACATAAGCACATGACTGCCACACATCTCTTACATATATACACATATGCATATATGTGTGTGTACATACATACATACATACATATATATATATATATATAATCTTGGTTAGTAAAAAGATCCTGTTATCTAAGAATGTCTTCTCCATCTTCTTTTTTGGTGAAGACCAACATCTTAATTGACATTAAAATACCCTTTAGGCAGAAATTATAGAGATAAAAATGTAAACTACTTAAAAATGTTTTTTTTTATAGCTTTCCTAAGAGGAGATTGTGGTGAGGCAAAAAAGGAAGAGAATTCAATGCCACAAAAAGAGCAAAAAGTTCATGAAGAAAAGGTTGAGGGCTCCCCCAACCTAGTTTTCTTCCACTCTCTTCTCTGCCCTGGGTCAGTTTGGTAATCAAATTTTTCTTCCATGAATGCATGCATAAAGGAAAAATAAAATTAAATATCTTTTAGCCATGGCTATGTTAGTTGAACAAAAATTTGCACCCCTAATATACTTTTTAAGTAATGGAACTTAAAAACAAGTTTCTTAAATGCTTCAAATTTTTTATAATAATTCATGTAAATGCTTAGTTATAGTAAGTTTCTCATTTAAAACTCATTTCAATGGTATATGGGTAGGACTTATTTTTACTATGCAACTATTTAATAGGAATTTTTATTTGAATTATATTATCATATGTTTTTTAACTGCATAAAATACTAGGAGCAGAATCTCAAAACAACATTGCCTCTCAGAGAGGGATTTTTTCCCAAAACTTTACCAAATGCAATAAGTATTAAAATATAGTATGAAAAATTACTTTTCAGTGTTTCCTATTATTTAATTGGCTTTCAAATGTATATATCATTGTATGACACATATAGGATTAGTGGTGTTCTTATCAACCTTTTTTTCTAATGAAAGGAGATTTGACTGGAAGACATGATGAAAAAAATCCAGGTGTATTTATGTGACAACACACTTAACCTTCATATTTCTTATTATGAAGTTCTGAAGTGGGAGCAAATAGCAGAGATGGGGAGAAAATCTTCCACATAATTGTCTCCTTTTACCACAAAAAAATCTTTAATAAATCAAAATTGGGGGGTTGAACCCTGGTGGCGTAGTGGTTGTGTGCGGGACTGCAGACCACTGGGACGGAGGTTCAATTTCAGCAGTGGGGCTGAGCCTCCTACTCCCACCACTGGAGAGCAGTGATGCCAAAAAAAAAAAAAAAAGGGTTCTGAGTCTAGTGGCGTAGTGGTTGTGCACGGGATTGCAGCCTACTGGGATGGAGGTTGAATTCTAGCAGTGTCTCCACAGGAACAAAGGCTGGGCCTCCTACTCCCACCACCAGAGGGGAAACAAACAAACAAACAAAACAAAAAACAAAAATTGAATGACTATTTGGTGAGATATGGGGATATTTGTTGGCGTCACTTCCAGAGACACGGGGTCACTTTATTGAAAGAAGCATGCATAAGATAGTTACCTTCTCCATTCTTTGATTGCTCACATTTTGAGGCCAGAAAGAAGGAAGATGAAAGGAGATCACTATATATTTTGCCTAAATCAGGTGCTATAGTCAAGACTTTGAACTAATTCCTCCTGTTTCAGTCATGACCAACAAACAGAGCAAAACTGAAGTGGTCTCGGATTTATAAAATATACCTAAACTGAAACAATAACTAATTGGGAAAAAGTTAGTAATAGACCCCTATAAAAACATTATCTTCCTCTTTAAAAATAAGCATGAATTTTGCATTGCAACCAAATATGTTTTTTTGTTTCAAAGTTTTATTTACTTATAATTGACATATCAAATAGGTTAGTAGTTGAATCACTTCAAGAAAAGCCATACAATCATCACAATTGGCTTTTCTAGTATTTATTAGGTTTCTTGTGCTCATTAGCTACCTATTTTCCCCCAATTTCCTCAACCATACCACCAAGAAAGCATTAATCCAGTGACGTCCTCAATAGACTTACCAAATCTGGATTTCATATATAGAAAAACTTTAAAAACAAAAAGCAAACAAAACTAACAAGATTAACAAAGTAAAGCAGATAAGAACCTCAGTAGACAAGAAAACAGAACATACTTAAAAACTGGAACAAATTTAAATTGATCATAAGGGAGATCAAATGACAGGGTCCTAAATTTTAATCTAGCAGCATCTTCAATAATCCATTTTCCAATGAATTCTCTGTGTTAGCATGTCTATTTACATCCTGGCACCATGGTCAGAGGGGATTCAGCAGGAGTTTAATCTGTGTATATGTATTAGCTCTCGATTTTCTTAAAAAAAAGAAACCAACAACAGAAACAGCCTTAAAATGGGTGAAAAGGGAGATCAAATGATAAGATCTATGCTTTGACCTAACTACATTTTGACTTACCAAATATCTTGATTGGCAGTTGTGACAGTTATATAATCCGTTGCCAATTTGAGAGGAATGAGAGTGAAGGGGTGGAGTTCAGCCTGTTCATCTGGTCCGAACTCCATGATCTCATTTGGAGGCATGGATATAAATAGCTCCTTGGAGGCAGGAAACTTGCTAACTTCCTAGAAAACTCTCCATGCACAAGCCACATGGGGACAAGCTGATGACAGCTAGAGCCTCAGAGCTGGAGAAGCTACATGAAGATCCCTGTCAGTAATGAGATGTATACAACATCTCTGGATCTATAAGACACTCTACTCACTGTCCTGTTATCATCCTGCATTTAGCATCATTGCATGCCTTTCATGAGCCTGAAGAGGTACTTATAGAATGGCATCGGATATATGAACTAATATTGGACTTAGGGACTTGATATGGAATTGTTCTCTCAATATTTAATTGCTCATATATAAAGCACTTCCTTATCCACATATATATGTTTGTGGAGTTTGTTTTCTTATCTACCTGGATTAACACAGAGGAGTTGGAAATAACAGTGTTCAGCAACAAAGATAGTTTCCAACGATACTGTTTTGTGTATGTATACCTCTTCATACACTGCATATGCAAATTGGTGTAGTTCTCCATTTCATTATTTATTAGGCAACTTGTTGTGTACTGTGATGGCATGTGTGTTGCTTTGGTTCAGGAAGCTATGTCATTGATATTTTAAATATCAGAAGGATCATACAGAATTAACAGGTGTTAGCAGAGCTTTCAGTCTATGAACATGGTATGAAACACTATGAAAAAGGAATAGCCAGTCATGTTCTGAGGAATTAGCCTCTAAAGCCTTATAAACAGAATAGAAACATTGTCAAATATTGAAAGTTTCTGAAAAGAAGCAGGACATTGTCAAAGATGATGCCAAATATTGAGTTCTTCAATTTGGAAGGCCCTCAGAACATGACTGAGGATAAGCTGCCTTCCTAAAACAGATTCGCCTATAATGACATGAGTAGGGTAAAGCCTTCCTGACCTTCATTTTCTGATGGGGCACTAGCACTACTCAGAATGAAAAGAAAGCTGAAATATCAATTAAAAATTGGAACTTGGGATGTACTAAATATGAATTTTCAAAAAAATTGAAGTTGTCAAAACTGAAATGTATCACATAACAGTATTCTAGGAATTAGTTCAATAAAATGAACTGCTATTGGCCAATTCAAATCACAAAATCATACGGTTTGCATGCTCAGAATGAAGCAATCAAGAAAGGCATTGTATTCATAATCTGGAAGAATATTTCAAGATCTATATTGAAGTACAATGTTGTCTATGATAGAATTATAGCTATCTGAATTCAAGGAAATCCGAGCAATACAGCTACTATTCAAATTTATGTCCTAACCACAATAGCTGGTGGTAAAGGTTTAAGAATTCTTCTAAAGTCTTCAGTAAAATTGATCAAGTATACAATCAAGATGCATTTACAATAATAGACTTTATAATGCAAAGGTTGAAAAACAAAAAGGAAGTCAGTCCATATTTGGAAAATATAACCTTGGTGATAGGAACAAAGTTGGATTACACTTGATAGAATTTTGCAAGACCAATGACTTTTTCATCACAAATTATTTTTTCAAATGCACAAAAGATGAGTATACATGTGAGTTTCTCCAGATGGAATACACAGAAATCAAATTGACTATATGTGTGTAAAGAAATTTTGGAAAAGCTAAATATTAGCAGCTAGGACCAGGCCAGAGATTGAGTGTGAAACATACCATCAACTGGTAAGTTCAGGGTGAAAATTAAAATAGTTAAAATAATCCCATGAGAGCCAAAAGACAACCTTGAGTCCATATGAAGGGACATCTGAAAAGCACTTGAATTTCAGAACATCTCAAAAATAGATTTCATACATTGCACACTGAGAGAAGACCCAAAGACCTGGGTGATTACGGCAAGAACACCATACACGAAGGAAGCAAAAGGTCACTAAAAGTACAGAAAAGAAAGAAAATATCACTGTGGATATCAGAAAAGATTGGAAATTTCCTCTTAATTTTACTCTTAAAGAGTAAATTCTCTTAATTCTCTTAAATTTTACTCTTAAAGAGTAACTATGGCATATGGAAGCCATGATTTCAAAGACCTAAAGAGCATATTCAAAGAGCAGCTATAGAAGACAATGCAAAATATTATAATGAAATGTGCTGATTTCAACAGAAAAGCTAGTAAAAATATTCAAGTCTCAACTTGCAATGTTGAAAGGGTCTAAGGGCAAAGTAAGTAATGATGTAGGAAGCATCAAAATAAAATGGAAAATGCAAAGTCACTATACTAAAATTAAATGATTAGATAAAAATGTAATAGTCTATTTGATTTTCCTTTTGATCAACTAAAAGTTGCTTCAGGTGTTTTTTTTTTTTTTAAGTAAAGTAGAACTACACATGGATTAAGCCCCTGGTTAAACCCCTCTTACCATAAAACAGCTTTTCTCTACCTGTGGGTTGCGACACTTTTGAGGGTCAAACGACCCTTTCACGGGGATCCTATGATTCATAATAGTAGCAAAATTATAGTCATGAAGTAGAAAAAATATTTTATGGTTGGGGGGCATCACAAGATGAAGAGCTGTGTTAAAGGGTTGCAGCATTAAGAAGGCTAAGAACCACTTCTGTAGAGAACACAGAACACATCCTGCAAAGTACAATGAAAAGTGGATCTTGGCTGATGCAGTTAGGTTGAAATTTAATACTTTTTCATTTTAGCTCCCTTTTGGCTACATTAAAATTTTCCCAGTTTCTAATTTCTCTACTTGCTTTTGGATTGTGTTATTTTCTGTTTTGCTCTGTTAATTTTGGTTGTTTGTGTGTATTTTTCTATATATGAAATCCAGTTAGGTAACTGGACTAATGGTTTCTTGGGGAAATGACAGGGGAAATTAGGGAGACATGGGGAGCTACTAACCATGACTACAAGAAAGAATATTTTCTTATATTGATTGTGGTAACGATTGTTTAACTCTTCTTGAAATGACTGAATTATTTAATTGTATGATATGTGGATTATGTGTGAATACAACAGTTTTTATTTTTAAATTAAAAGCTGTGCTGATAGAAAACACAACAAACAAACAAAGAAAGCTAGCCACTTCAAGGGATAGCATATGAACAAGAATCGATAATAGTAAAATAAGAAGGAAAATCTGTGCTACACTGACTGCATTAGCCAAAAACAAGGCTCTAACAAAAGGATAGCATGTAGAATAAAAGTTTCTGGGGAATATAGTGGTGGTGGTACTGGTGGTAGGGAAAGGAACCACTGTCAAAGAAGAAAAAGAATGCTTTGAAACTAATTGTGGCAGTAACTATACAGCACAACTTGATGTGATTGTGACTGAACTATGAAATGATATATTTGCATTCACCTTCATTAAGATTCTTTGGAAAAAGTAATTAATGAAATATCAATTCACGTGTCTCAATAGGTTGATGAAGCTCTCACTTGTCTATGCCAAAGAATTTGGAAGACAGCTATTTGCAAAACTGCCTGGAAGAGATAGGCATTCATACTCATTGCAAAAAAAAGGAGATCCAAGAAAATGTTCACATCATAGTATGATATCTTCCAGATGTAGAATGTTGTTGAAGATGATCTAACATCAGTTGCAGTAGAGATGTCAGAACTTGAGATTGGATTGAGAAGAGCATATGGGACAAAGAATGTCATTGGTGATGTCAGATGGGTCTTTGTTGAAGGCAGGTAGACCCAAAAGGGTGTTTACTTGTGTTTTAGTGATGGTGCTAAATCATTTGATGGTGTGGATTGTGAAAGAAACTTGGATAGCCTAGAAAAGAATGGACATCCCAGAAGATTGCATTGCAGGCACATGGAATGTTTGCACAGAACAAGAGGTAGCTGTGTGAACAGAACCAGAGCATACTGAATGATTTTAAACTAGAAAGGTTTGCCTCAGACTTGCATTCTCTCAACTTAATTATTCAATCTGCTCCCGGAGGAAATAATCAGAGAAGCTGGATTAAATGTGGGGTGTGCCTCCAAACCTGCAACATTTTTTTCAGAGCTATATATTTATTTTTGTTGTTGTTTACAAAACAACCTAATCACCTTCAAAGTATTCTCCTTTACACTTAATGCACTTGTCAAATCTGTGATTCCATTCTTGGAAATGTTTTTCAAACTCATCTATCGGATAACTGACAGCATCTCTCTAATTTTTTTCATCACCTTTTCTAAGTTGTTAAATCATGGTCCTTTTTGGTCCTTTTTCATTCAAGGAAACAAAGGAAGTCACACAGAGTGAGGTCAGGTGAGCAAGGTGTGTGGGGCAGGAGAGGCATACTGTTTTTGTCCCAAACTGAAAACGAGATGGCTGTGAGAAACAGATGCATTGTTATTGTAGCAAAACCAGTCCCCCTACTGCTGCAGTCAGGCTTTTTTGTTGTTATCAATTTTTTAATTAAACATTTTTATTGAGGGGTCTAATATCTCATCACAATCTATGCACTCAACCATTGTGTCAAACACAAATTAAATATGCTATGATTATCATCTTCAAAGCATTTTGTTTTTACTTTAGCCCTTGATATCAGCTCCTCATTCCCTCCCTCCCTCTCCCACCTACTCTCACTCCTGAACCCTTGATAAGTTATAGATCATTTTTTCATATCATATCATTCTGTTGCCCTTTACCACTTTTCTGTTGTTCATCCTCCACATTTTTCTCCACATTTGTTTATGCACCCATTTTGTCTTCAGTGATCATGTGGGAAGGTGAGAATCACAGAATGCCAGATTATTAGAACAAAGTGCTCTTCTGTTGAAGGAGTACTTGAGTCAAGGCCCAATGTCCATCTACAATCTTAATTCTTAACATAGATATTAGTTCATAGATCTATTTCCCTCTCATTATATAAAAATATATTTATATATGCACATGCCTGTATTTAGACCTCTAAAAATGTCCTTTGCCTCCTGGTTCTTTCCTTTCTTTCCTTTTATTGTCCTTTTGTCCTACCAACATCTTTGGCTTTCATTCAGGTTTCATTCATTAAGGTCAAGACTTTTTTGCCACGCACCATTACACTATTTCTTCAGAACCTCTAAATAGAATGCTTGATTTAGTCTGACCTAGTGGAACAAACTCCAAAAGCCCTACTAATCAACATCTTTATCTGTTCGGGAAGTTGACAGACATCAGAAAGAAATTTGTCACTAATCATCATTTTGTCTCTTTTGAAATGAGAAAACCCAAGTTTTTCCCAGTGTGCTATCATTGTAAGCGGTGTTCCACATCACTACAGTTTTGATGGCATTTCTCCCAAGCAGGAAACAAAATTCCACAGCTGCATGCTGTTCTCTTAAGTGTCCATCACAAAAAATGAGGTTTGAGTAAAATGATTTTTACAAAGAAATTCATTTTGCAATGCATATTATTCCATTTTTATTTCTAGATATAACCCAAGATATTTTAGACATAATATTAAAATTAGTAGCTACAATTTAGGTAATTAAGAAATAAAATATCCCCTTCCACTTATAATAAGGATAGTGGACCAGCACTATCATTATTAATTTATTTTGGTAGTTCTTCACAGCAGATATAAGTAACAAAGCACTTAGATGTCAGGTTATCAAAGTCAGTCTTACAGGATCTAAACTGCTTTGAGATAGGATCTCATATTGCCTTTTAAAACAAAGGAGATCGGAGAGAAAGTATATAGATACCACAACTAGCAGTGCAGTGGTAATTATGAAATCTACAGAACCTGCAAAGTCCTCAGACTTTCTATCTGTGGTTGCAGTTTGTTCCTTTTGTAATATTTAAAGAATGCAATTGGTTCCATTTTGTCATTAGTTGCCATAGAATAGTCTCTGACTCATGAATACCCAGGTGAAACAGAAGGAAATATTAATCACTGCTGCACTATCTTCACTTTGAGAACTTTGTTGCAGTCACTTTGTACTTTGAAAGCCTTTCAAACAAAGAGCTCAGCTTTCAGAACTAGTTTGCCTAATATTTTGTTGTTATCAACAGAGTTTTCATTGTCTAATTTCTGTAAGTGTTCTTTTCTTCTTAATCTGTCTATAAAGACAGGTTTCAGGTTTCTGCAGCAACCTGTCCACCATGAGGTTACTCAGCTATTTTTAGTTCAAGTGACATTTTAAAAATACAAAGGCCATCACAGTACAATGAATTGGAAAAGCTGAAGTTCTAACTTATAGGTAAGCAATCGGTGATAAGTGACATTAGGGAATTCTGTATTATCACACAATTAAGAAATGCTATTATTGTTGTTCGGTGCAGTATGACTGGTTCTGATGCATAGCAACCGTATGCACAACAGAATCAAATACTGCGTGGGGTGCATTATTCTTACAGTAAAGCCACCTGTCCATGTGTGTCTTCTTCAGCTCCAGTTTACACATCTTCTCTTCATAGTTGTAATTAGTAACCCCTCGGTCTCTTACCCACAAAATGACTCAAATTTGATGACATGTTATTTTATCCACTTAACTCAGTAATCAAGAGTTCTGGTGGGGTAATGAGTTATGCATTGGGCTCCTGTTTGAACCCACTAACCAGTCCATGGAAGAAAGTCCATGGGTCTGTCTGCTCTCATTAAGACTTACAGAATGGGGACCACAAAGAGACAGTTTAGTCTGTCCTATAGCCTTTTTGAGTCAGACTTGACTTCATCGCAGTGAGGTTTGGGGGTTATATTTTGTTTTGTTTTGAACTTGGTGACTGAGTCCCTGAATAGCATAAATTGGTAAGTGATCCTCATGGCAAGGTTGGTCATTTATGCCCACCTAGAGATGGCACTGTTCAGTTAACATTGGACTGCGAGCTTCAATGTTGGTGTTTCCAAACCGTCAGTGGCTCCACAGGGAAGATTTAATTTGTCTCTCCTGTAAAGATTTACAGCCTTAGAATAAAGTTGGAGCTACTATGGAATATGAAAAGAACAAATAAATTTGTCTCGCAATTACTGCCAGAATGCTTCTTACAGGCCAGGATGACAAGACTTGTTCTCACATACTTTGTACATGTTATCAGTAGAGACCAGTCTCTAGAAAAAGAACATCATAAAATAGAGGGACAGTGAAAAAGAGGAACAAATGGGCTCAAACATACGAACCTTTGAGAAGATGGCACCAGACAGACCTGACGTCTTATTCTGTGGTTACAGGGTAGCTCTGAATTGATGCAATAGCACCTCACAACATCAACAACACCAGCTGGAACAGACTCGCTAGCAGCGGGACCTTAGAGAAATCCACTGAGAGACATTGTGGAAGACCGTCTTGAATGTTTCTGAAAACCCGAGGTATCCATTTTACTCTGCCATCTGGGGTCACCACTGAAGCAAAATCAACTCAAGACTATTAAGAATAAAGTGCAGGGGCTAGAAGAAGGAGTGGAATGTCTGCAAGAACTTTTGGATTTCTGAGTGCCAGATCAATAGAGAACCCACACAAGAAGTCTAGATTCTTTTCCAAAGCTCCTAAATCAGATTCTTGTGGGTGGGACTTAGGAGCATAATTTTTAAAAATGTCATCACAATTCCATAGTTGCTGCCATTAACCAATTGTGGCTTATGGCAACCTTATAGGACACTATAGAATTTCCCCCTGAGATTGTCAATCTTTAGAGGAATACAAAGCCTCATCTCAAAGTCTACATTCCTGAAACAGCAATTGACAAAATTTTTGTCCTTAAAATACAAGGCTTGACTTGCATACCTGTATGATTTTAAAAGTATCGCCTTGCTGTTTGCTGAATCTGTTATTAGCTCATCCCTCAACTCGTGATGGGATCCTTCCTTTGTAAGCCATAGAGCTTTCAGTGACTAGTTTCCTAAAGCTTATCTTAAAGCCATGTTAGTGCTTTCTAATCTGGAATCTCTGTTTAAACCTGTTCCATATCATAGTAACATGAAAGCCTCCACTGGCAGACAGATGCTGGTTATGTATGAGGTCCATCAACCAGCAATTGAACTGGAGTCTCCTGCAGAGGAGACAAGAAATATGCCACTCGAACAATAATTCACCTAAGTTCTGCTCCCATTAACTTACTTTCCCCCTAAACATTTAGTTTTAAAGGTGAAATAAGGAAGGGGAAAATAAACCATCATTTGCTAAGTAAGTAGGTGGTTCAATTCTTTAGGAAAAAGGGTATCTTTTATTAGGCCAAATATTTGGACCACAAAGCAACTCATAGGTTAATTGCCCCTACTATCCATTTACAATATGCACTCAAACCAAGCCTATTTCTAGTCTGTTGACTTCAATTCACAGTGATCCATATATAGGGTTTCACTGGCTATAAATACTTATAAGAGCAAACTCCCTCATTTTTGCCTCATAGAGCAGCTGCTGGGTTGGAACCACCAACCCTGTGGGTAGCCTTCTAACACTTATCCTGTAGCAAGCTTCCTTAGAATATATATAAAAAGAAAAGATGGATTGTATCACCCTGAAACAAATTAGAGGCACCTTGACTTTGGTGTGAAAGAAAGCTTGTCTGAGAGAGAGAAGTTGGGGGAGATGGTCGGAGGACTAAAATGAGAGGGCTTACAAAAACAGATGTCAAGGCACAAAGCACAAGGCAGTGGTTTCAAGCAGAGGACCAGCTAAGGGATTTCTAATAGCAAAGCAATGAAAACAAAACAAACAAATAAAGAATCTAGTTGCTGCTGTGTTAACTCATATTCATGGTGACCCTAAAAGTTGCAGAGTAGAATTGTTACCTGGTGGTGTCGTGCTTACACATTCAGAGGTCATCCACAAAAGCCCCAGCAGCTCCTCTGGAAAAAGACTGGCCTGTCAACCCCCATAAATAGTTACAGTCTCTGAAACCCACAGTGCATCATTGAGTCAGAAATGACTCAATGGCAGTGAGTTTGGTGGGTGTGTCAGGCAGGGTTCTCTTAGAGAAATAAAATTCAGGACACTAGTAATTATTTTTATATATTTATATATTGAGAAAGATATATAAGATAAAAAGAGAAAAAGTTAACTATAAAACAATACAGATTGCTCGGTGCAACTCACTTGCGTGAGGCAACTAGAAGACTGGCAGTCCTTCAATTTTTGAGGGCCGCTGAATAGTCCTCTGTAGAGTGATCCAGGCTATCTGGTTACAGGCAGAAAACCACAGAGCAACAGTCACCAACTGTCACCAACAGTCAGCCAGATAACAGAGTCCAACAGTCCCCAGCTCAAGAGATGTATCTCCCAGGAGCGTGGCAAAGCAGGGCTTGAAAGATCCTCAACTCACAGTAACACAGTCCACGATTAGGTGTCCCACGGTTAGTGTTGCTTGGAGATCAAGGCACAGGACCAACAAGGCAGCTCCCTCTGGTCTGAAGATACGGAAATAAGTGAGAGAGGGGGTGGGACTTGCGAAGCCCTTCCTATATCTTCCCTTCAATTCATCCCGCGTGTTCATTGGCTGTGCTGTCACAACAGATCCACTAATCTTCTGTGGCCATGTTGGCATAAGAAACCTACCCATCACAGTGGGTTTGGGTTGGAAATCTTACAGAGTTAGAGCACCATAGTGTATATCTGCAATGCCACTGGGTGTATTTAAACAGTCACTCTTCAGATTAGTAGCCAATCAGAATCCATTTGGACTGATCAATTACTGTTATTAGATGTTTTTCAGTTCTTCTAAGTCATATTCACTTATCTGTGTTCAACATAACCAACTGCTTCCTGTTTCTGCACCATCCTTACAATTGCCATTTTTGAGCTCAAGGAGCATTCAGCTGTACTTCTTTGGAAGCAGATTTATATTTACTCATTCTTCTGACAGACTCTGGTATAGTCTATATTTTCAAAATAATTCAAATGCATAATTTCTTCTTAGTCACTCTTCCTTATTCATTTCTCAACTTTTACACGCATACAAGTTCACTGAAAATATCATGATTCAAGGTCAGATTCTCCTTAATTCTAAAAGTGGCGCATTTGCTCTTTGGCACAATGAAGATGTAATTTCACAGTGGATTTTCCCAATTCAATAAATTGGTTAATTTCATGACTACTATTTTCATGAACATTGATTGTGGGTCCCAGTAAAATGACAAAATAAAAAATAATTGAGATTCAGTCTTTTCACTTCTCCTGATGTTGTCCATTGGTCTGTTGAGGGGATATGTATTTTCTTTACGTTGAGTTGTAGTAATCTTTGATCTTCATCTCCAGGGATTTCAAGTGCTCTTTGTTTTCAGCAAGCAACAGTATATATCTGTACATCACAGATTCTGAATAAGCCTTCCTCTGGTTCTGATGGTTTCCACAGAATATTAACTAAATAATTAGGAGGAGAAAATAAAACACTGAAAAACATATTTCTTGATTTTTGACCTGCTTGACAAAGCACGGTGTCCTTTTCCAAGGACCATCTGCCCTGATAACATGACCAATGTCTTTGAGATAAAAGCATCCCTAAGGAATATTAGGGCTGTATTTCTTGCATGACAGATTTGTTAGCTTTTTTGCACTCTGTGATTTTTTCAAAATTTTTCACCAGCACCATAATTCAAATGGATTGGTTCTGTACCTTTGGTTTCTCTTATGAATGTACAGCTATCACTGCATATGAGGTCATTGCGAATACCATGGGTTGAGTGAGGTACACTTTAATCCTCAGAGTGACACTCTTGATCTTCCACATCATCTAGAGGTCTTGTGAAGCCGAATTACTAAATGCAATATGTCATTTGATTTCTTGACTAGTGTTCCCATGAAAATTGTTGATTCAAGCAAGGTGAAACCCTTGACAACTTGAATCAGTTCTTTATTTTTTGATGGATGATTCCTCAAAAATTGACAACAACTGTGCTAGTCCGGGTAGACTAGAGGAACAAACTCCAGAGACAAGCATGTAGGTATAAGGAAAGGGTTTATATACAAAAGAAATGTGACACTAAGAAGGCATCCCCATCCAGTCCAGTGCAAAGTCATAAGTCCAGTATTAACCCATATGCCTGAAGTCAGTCTATAAAGTCTGCTTCCGACTCAGGAAGTCACAGGTCAGTGGGTGCAGAATTCTGGCACTGGCAGGGGTCTCCCCATGGCTCCTCGCTTTCAGGGCTCAGGTCCATCAACAGCATGCCACTCCAGCTTCAGAGGTCTGCCTTCATCAGGGCAAAGCCGAGTGGTCTCTCTGCTGGCTCCTCCGACTTCCCAGACACTGCCAGCTTGCCTGTGATTAATCGTCTCTAAAACTAACTCCCAACAACTGGGGAAGATAGCTTCTCATCTTCACTAGGGAAATACCGCAAGATTTCCCAGGAGTCTCAGGTGAAAGCCATGCCCACACAGAGGCCTCATCAGCTACTCAATGGCTTTCTCCTGAGCAATAGGCCAGACTCCACCCCTATATTTCAATTATAAAATTAACATAAGCACATGACTGCCACAGACCACCCCTTGTTAATTTTGTACTTTCACATAACTCTGTAACCATATGTAACCCTCAAATAAACAAGAAAATAATTTTATATCTAACAGGATAAAACTAAAATACATATAAATCAACATGTGTCACCATCTTTTGAAAATAACATTCTATAAGTGAACAAAACAATATATATCCTGTGCCTGTAGTTACAAAATATCTACACCTTGATCCTATAACCCTATGAATGTATATTCTACCACCTATAAGAGTTTGCAAGCCAAACTACCTCATGCCTTATTA
The DNA here is from genome assembly GCA_004026705.1 of Nesogale talazaci. Taxonomy (NCBI): domain Eukaryota; kingdom Metazoa; phylum Chordata; class Mammalia; order Afrosoricida; family Tenrecidae; genus Nesogale; species Nesogale talazaci. The sequence goes on along the minus strand of PVJH01002586.1, from coordinate 35,464 downwards.
CCCCATATTAGGTATCTAATTTCTATATTGCCCACTTACATCAACCCAGGGCTCTGAGGAAACAATCATATCTTTCAGCATGAAGAATCTTCATTTCAGTTGGAAACTCATGAAGTGTGTGTCCATTAGCAAAGTCAAATCAGGACAGGCCATCCGTAAAGTCAGCAATGATATGCACCAGGTCACAGACTTAAATTGCTTCTCTTCCTCTGTTCGGGTTCTGGTTAACTCAATGTGGGCTTTTCCACTTAGCCTCACCACGGTGGCCATTGGTCGCCTTCCTTTAGACCAAGGACCCAACAAATTCTCAACATGCCTAGCTCTCCCATACTAGGTCATGAACTTCAGACTAGTAAACCCGCTCTCATCTCCTCTTTTTCCTGTGAACCAAGTCCCCAGGTGTCATTGGCCAAAGTCAACCCGACTCTTTATTGCCGCATTTCTCCTTCTTTCATCGACCGACAAGCAGTAAATCTGGGTGGTCACCTAACAAGCATTTTAGCCAGCCACAAGTTTCCTTTAACATTGTAAGGAAAAATAATTTTATTAAAGGATAGGGCTGAAGCTTCGGACATGTGACTGCCCTAAAGTATGCTCTGGCCTTCTAGCTTGGTAACAGCTCCTCCTTTCCTCCTGGGCGTCTGGCCAGCGTGTGTGGAGAAACTGAGGAGAACAGATGCCTCCTTGGAGGTGTTGGTTTTGAGTAAAAAACAGGACTCTGCGCGCCTCTGTCCAAGGCCACTGGCCAGGGCCTTGGTGCAGACGGGACGCACAGTTTGTAAATTTGCCAAGCAGAATAACAGGTTATATAACTGGGCATGTTACTATTTTTAGTTGATTTATAAACCCAAGTTCTAACGTGGGCATGTTGCCACCTTTGTCTGAAAAGTTCAAAAGACCGCCCACAGTTTTCTCCGGAGGACCCCGGGATGAACGTGCAGGCTGTTAGCCCGAAGTGATGGTTCCCGTGATGCACCAAGAAGGGATGATGTTGCCCTGCCCGCTTCTTGTCGGATGATGTCGAGGGGATCCCGGAGAGGGGTAAGATCTGGGTTGAGTTCCCTGTTCTAAGAGGAACTCCCTTGTAACTCTTATCTTGACTGTTTCTGTCTGTACTTTCGCTTTATATTTTGCTTTTGACTATCATAAAATTCTTTTTATTATAAATAAAACATCTATACTTCTAAGATCTTGGGCTCGTGGACGTTTATTCAGCGGATCGAACACCTAAAATCACAGTCCGTGCACGGCAGATAAGGAATTAAACTTTCTTTCCTTGACAAACATTCAGACCCAGAGAGGAGTTATCTTCATGGTTCCAGATTTGTTCGCTTTTGAAGACAATCACTAGTCAGGATTTTCCTAGGAAATTGACTCTATACTTCTTTATTGGTCAGTCTGACCTTCTCTCAGACTACAAGTATCCTGAGTACTCCGAAAGACTGAGTGAGGCTACTTTCATCAGAGAAGTTTTTCCAGGTGTGGTCTAACCCCATTTAAGCTGAAGGTGGGGTTAATCACTTTAGAGATGTCTTTGACGCTAAGTCTTAAACCCTCTAGAGGTCAATGCTTGGCTTGAGGTAACTGGATTTGCAAACTCTTTCCAGACTTTCTAATAAACATTTCTATGCATCCTTATATTTACAATAAAAGGCATTTAAAAAAAAAGTATAAACAGCATAATCAGAAATCAAACTAAATTCTTAGAACAGAAGATCAATACTTATTAAGCTTATTTTTATCCGTATCTAAATTACTGTTTATACACACACACACACAAATTGAATTAGGATTCTAAAGGCATCAAAACAGATCCCTGCTTTCAGTTCGGCATTCTGATCTTCTTAACCATTGTCCCTGAACAGAACTGGCTCCGAGACACTCAAATGGTGGCTTCCACCCCTGAGCTCAAGATATACATTAACAGTATCCATTTTATATAGGAACAACCAAAGACAGCTTCCAAACAAAATAATCAAAACTTTAACTTCCCATATTTTTTTCCAGAAAATAACTCAGTAAACTCAAAGGACATATCCGACTTCTGTCTAGCCAAAAAAGTAAGAATACCACAAGGCACAATTCAAACAAGCTTCTACTTTCCATCTTATGATTTGTTCCTCTAATACCCCACTCCTGGTACCATAATGTGTGAGTCCGGGTAGACTAGAGGAACAGATTTCAGAGACATATATGTATAAGGCATATAGGTATAAGGTATATAGGTATAAGGAAAGGGTTTATATACAAAAGAAATGTCACACTAAGAAGGCATCCCAATCCAGTCCAGTGCAAAGTCTTAAGTCCAATATTAACACTTATGCCCACAATCAGTCTATAATGTCTGCTTCTGACTCAGGAAGTCACAGGTCAGTGGGTTCAGAATTCTGGCGCTGGCAGGGGTCTCCCCATGGCTCCTTGCTTCCAGGGCTCAGGTCCATCAACAGCATGCCACACCAGCTTCAGAGGTCGGCCTTCATCAGGGCAAAGCCGAGTGGTCTCTCCGCTGGCTCCTCCAACTTCTCCGATGCTGCCAGCTTGTCTGTGATTAATCGTCTCTGAAACTTACTCCCAACAACTGGGGAAGATAGCGTCTCATCTTCACGAGGGAAATGCCGTGAGATTTCCCAGGAGTCTCAGGTGAAAGCCATGCCCACACAGAGGCCTCATCAGCTACTGAATGGCTTTCTCCTGAGCAATAGGCCAGACTCCACCCCTACATTTCAATTATAAATTAACATAAGCACGTGACTGCCACAACAACATTTTAAAAGACATTTATTTTCTCACGGTTTAGGAAGACCGAAGTCTGACTTCATTGGTAGTTGTTGGGGCTATAATTCCAACAAATTTGGAGTGGCATGCAATTCAATTCATAACATGTATGGAGCACCCTTTAGACTAGCTAGTTGAGCTTCGTACTCTACTGTAGACACGGTACTATAAGGGATTTGTGAGGTTACCGTATCCAGCCAAGTCATTATAGAGGTGACAGAATTAAGGTTTAGAAGGAACACGTGATTCCATAGGAACTAGTGGTAAATAGATGTTCCTGACCATAGGTCACCATGTGACCTGGTACCTGCTTACATCATAAACAGGGTGAACACAATCTTACTTGTGCTTACTTACTCATCTATAGTGAACACTCACTTGGCTTCATTGCTCAATCGAAGATTCTGCTTAACATATGGCCCCCCATTTGTCTCTCTGAATTCTGACAGCTTAACAATGGAAAGCCAACGTTCCAGTTCTTGGCAGGGATGGAGTACCCAGGAAACAAGGTTAAGCATGAGCTCGCAATAGTCTGAAGTGAATAAGCTCAAGTGTGTCTCTATGTGAAACTCTTCACTACAGAATGACTGTTCATTACATGCTCATAAGCACCAGTCACTTTGCGTTTACCTTGTTTATTGATTAATCCACTCCTGGTGGATGATATACAATGCACATCATAGAAATATGTAACTGATGTGTAAGTATGTGGCAGGACGACATTTCAAAGGCTAGTACTGACACTACATGTACCTGAAACTTGGCAGACAAGAGGACAAGGTTGTCTGCCACAGCCAGCATAGCTCAGTGACTAAGACCTGTTTCAAAGGTGACGTGGAAGGTTATTCTGAAGCTGTTTAGTAAAATCCCCAAGCTCTCTCCCCAATGAGAAGCTTGCAAAAACCTTGTATTTAATGCTCCAATTCTGAGGCTAAAAAAAAAAAAGCACCCTGCTCCGTCATTGCTCAAGGTGAGCTGAAATGGGGCACATCACGTGCGACTGGCAAGCAGCTGTATTTACTCGCCTGTGCGTCCCTGACTGCACGGGTCACACAATGCCTCTTCTCTGCCAGCAGCCCAGAGAACTGCTCCATGAAGCTTACACTGATTGTTCCAGCGCCTTCAGTGTGGCAGGGAATAATTACCATTGCCAAACATAAGACTGTTGTTGTTCATTTAACACAAGAGAAACAAATGATCTCTTTTTCACCCGGATCATCTTCTGGCTGCAGCACTAAACAACGCAGAATCCTGAGACTGCAAAAGATGTCTTTGTCATTTCTTTCTGTATCTTTAAGAAAGAAACATGACGGACATAATTAAATTTGTCTGAATCTCTTAGGCTGTGTGCTGGCATAAAAACGGGTTATAACAGAAAGTTCTCCAATCCACCCAGAAACTAAGACACTTGAGGGCTTTGGGGAGCTGCCCCGGGATCTTTTGAAAGTAGTTTTAAAGTTATGTTTTTATCTTATATGTTTAAGAAGAAAATTTCCAAAACTGTTCTGAGAATTTAAGGGCTAGCCATACAGCAGAAAAATGGAGCTTGTGCTGAGTCTGAGGGACAAGGCCCACATAGGGAGAGACAAGGGACCATGTGACTGAGCTGGAGAACCAGAGGCATACCTGCCTGACAAGGTGGCTAAGGAAAGGGCCTTTGGGACAAGAAGTGTATCCTGACCCTTGTGTAGCTTGTTGGGTTCCTTAATAATGCCCCATAGTCCAAATATTGCCTGCGATGTATTTGAAGCCACAGCACAGGACGATTGAACCTAACAGAGAAGCTGAGTACTTTGGGTGGGTGATTGATGTGAGACTGGGGGAAAGAAAGAAGGGAGTTAGGGACTTGTGCCTTTCGGTGGGGTAGAGATGGATTCTCTATTCTCACTGAAGCAGCAGAGTGCCAGGCATTGCAGGGAATGCCAACCCAGTTCATCACAACCCTGAAGAAGAGTAAACCTGACAGAGAAAGTGAACTTTCTACTCAGCAAGACAGTTAGGTGACTATGATGGAACCAACTGGAGTCACTGTTGCGATACATTGGCTAATCCAAATGACCCAGTGAATCTCAACCAAGGTTAACTTGTCTCCAGGGAGCATGAGGGCTTTGGGAAGCTGTCCTGCTATCCTTTGAACTTATGTTTACAGTATGTTTTTATCTTTAGAATTTAGTCAGCCTGGAGTTATTTCATATGTGCCATTGACGTCTACCTTGAAAATACCACAGACTGCCAAAATAACAATTGCATCTGTCTTGGAAGAGGTACAATCTGAATTCCCCTTACAAGCAAAGATGCTGCAATTTGGTCTCACATACTTTGGACATGTTATCAGGAGAGAATAATCCCTGGAAAAGAACATCACAGTAAAAAGAGGAAGACACTTGACAAGATGAACCGACAATGTATTTGCAACCATGGGCTCAAACTTAAGTACAATTTACAGAGTGCATCTCTAACGAAGTAGATTGCAATACCATCTCATTAATGAAAACTCATGTAAGACACACCATCATTTAATGTCCAGGTATTCTTATATATGTGTCAAAATGACATTCTTATATAATCACAATGCCATTATTACACAAAACAAAACCAACACAAACTCCTTAAAACTGCCAACCTTAGTTACCTACTACTGCTTTAACCACAAGTGGGTGGTCTTAACAAGTGAAATGTATATTCTCACACGTCAGTAGCATAAAAGTCCAAATCCAGTGTTCTAGCTAGTACTGGGTAAGGGAATCCTTGTTTCTATGTGTAGTGTCTGAAGGAAGGTCTTTGGCTCCATTCATTATCTCTGGGTCTGACAGTCCTTGGAAATATCCATGTGTTTAAGCCTCAGTCTTCCCTTGATTTGATAGTGTTTGACATAAAGATACTGCACATCTTCTTTCTTGGTAGTGACAAATTCTTCTCTCTCATTTAGTTTCTCTTTCCTTTTAATTTTTATAAGGTGAAAGTTGATACAAGCTGCATTCCAGGAAATTTCCCTTTACAACTAAGAAGAAGATCAGATCAAATCACATTACATAGCTGCCAAACTATTAAGACTCATGCCAAAGACAAGTTTATAAATATTTTTGAGGGGCAGTATCCAAATTAGAAAAGGTGATTTTCAAGTTTTTTGCAATTTCACTGTCATGATTATATATAGAGAATAGTTCCAGAAAAGAAAATTGCAGCCTAGATAGGCATGAACATTTCAAATTTAAATTTGTTTTCATATTACTCTTCCAAAGTGTTGTGCCAAGTTCTACTTCCATTCAGCATGAAGTTTACATCTAAAACTCATCTATGTGCTTCCACCTGAATTTAAGCTCAACAAGTGAACTCCTCCACCCATCTCAATGAAGCATTGCTGGAAGCTTCATCATCCTTGCAATTATTGTTATGTTTCGGCTCTTTGTTGCAACCTTGCATCAGCCATTTCATTGAAGACCTTCCTCTTTTGTGCTGGCTATCCATTTCATCAAGTATGATATATTTTTCCAATGACCGATCCTTCCTGATAGACACCACCCAGACAGTATGTGAGACAAAGTCTGAGCATCCTCTTTTCAAAGAGGCATTCTGCTTTCACTTCTTTTGAGACAGATTCATTTATTCTTTTGGTAATCCGTGGCAATTTCAATATTCTCCAATACCATAATTCAAATACATCAAATCTCATGCATCTTCCTTCTTTATTATTCTGTTTTTATGAGCAAATGAGGCCATCTAAAATTCTACAATTTAGATCAGGCACATTTCAGTTCTTAAAATGACATCTCCATTACTTAAACCTGTGCAGCAGATTAGCCAAATGCATGTTGTTTGATTTTTACCCCAAACTACTTTATTGTGAGCTAATGCTGATATCATATCATACCACTGTTCCATCACATCAAACAGTATTGTACAATTTCTACCACAATTAGTTTCAAAACATTCTTTTCCTTCTTGAACTCTTTGATATCAACTCCCCATTAACTCCTTCCACATCTATATGCCCCCAGGAACCCTTATTCTACTTGCTGTCTCTATGCGTTCATCAATTCTGGGTTTCATATACCCAAAAGCAGAAAACCATGTAACAAAAGATTCAAAGGGGTTGTGGCAAAGTCTTTTTGTTCATTAGGCAAACAGCACAGGACCACCCCCTTCCAGAATTCCCCATGGGAAACGCTGATGGTTCAGCTGTGGGCACTGTTGGACCAAGGGCTGACCTCTCTTTCTTCCTGAGATGAATGGACACTTACATCCCTTTCCCTGACTAAAATTTCAAAAGGCAGCAGTCTATGAATGTATTTCTTACTTCATTTTCCCAACATTATTCTTCCCTCTCATCTGTCAGTAGCTTGGCTGCTGTGTGAATGATTCTTTGTAAACTAAATTGTGAACTGCCCTTTGGTGTAATTCTGTCATGAGTTGCATGCATATGCTGGAAAAGTATTTAGCCTGTTCCTAATAAACTTCATGGCTCTGGGGTATCTGTATTGCAGACTCCTGTGCCTCCACTTTTGGCTATCCCTTCTCTTTGCTGATCATACCCTCTCAAGCTCATTCATTTTGTAAGATAAGATATGGTCTCTATATTATCTTAAACTGGAACACCCACAATGACAAAGTACATCAGAGATAAACACAAATATGAAAGTAACAACAACAACACAGAAAAGGTTGAAAACCAGATGAGGTCTAGTGTGTATCAGAGAAGGGCATCAAGTAAAAGGGTTTAAACTGTGCAAGTCAGCATTATTGTTCTTTTCTCCTATAGTCATTGCTCCAATACTCTCTCTTTTTGGTAGCTGGTTTATTCCTTTCCCTCTATTATGGATAGAGGTAAGTCACCTGTATTTCCTGTGTAGACCTCAAAGCATTATCTTGAGATTCTGCTGTTCTCTACCGCTTTAACCAAACCATAATCCCACAAGTTAGGCCTTTTTACACTTCTATTATTCAATATTGGATAATACAATTTATAGCTTTGACTGCAACTCCTGTGACAGATTATGGATCCAAATAAAATGAAATTCTTGACAACTTCAATATGTGTTCTCTAGAGGGACAAGCTTGTTCTCCACCCATTATTTAAGGCTGCAAAATCATACACATAGCACCCTTTCAAACATTAGCTGATAGTCCAAATGTATTGACTACTCTAAGAAGCAATCTAACAGGATTGGACTTGACCATCAAAGGAGTTAAGAAATTACATCAAAACTTCATTTCCAAACCATGGTGAATCATGTCCCAGATGAATTGACACATAATTTGGCAGGGGTGGGGTGGGGGGCAGAATTCAATTCATTGCGCTATCTCATACTAAACCTGCATTGAAATTTTTATAATTGTTTGAAAAATATTTTTACACATGGTTTGATTCAAATTAGTGTTCATGTTAAACTCGTGTTTTGTCTTTTGAGCCTTATAAGTGGTTTCTTTTGTCCAGAAAGAATATTTTCCCCTCTTTTCTCACTTTTTATTCTACTAACTTGCAAAAGAACCTAGAGAATATGCACTATTCTGATTCTGAATTTGGGAGGCTACTTCCTCCTGCTGTGATTCAACTAAATTCTCTTGATTGTATTTTCTGTAAACTGAATTGTAAAGATAAAACCTTGATAAAATTCAGGAGGAAATGTAATTTTCAAGAATTCTATTGAATCTTATGAAGGGTATTTGTTTCACTTTAGTGAAGGTAAATATTGACAGTGATCATATATTGCAAAAACCTTTATTTTTATTATAAGGTGCATCAGAACCATTATTGAAGAACCAGTATTTAGGACCATCAGATATTTTATTAGGAATTCAAAATGGTTTGTTCAGTATTTGTTTTTAATCTTTATAATTCCTTGTGCATTTATTAGCTGGATTTCTACAAAATTTTCCTCCACAGAATTCACTAGGGCAATTTATCTCCCTAAGGTATACATTTATAAGGCAAAAACAGGATAATTAATTTTCTTTTAATGATAGAAGATTAGGATAATGATGGGATTCCTAGAAATCATCATTGGTATGTATTGACTGTAAATTAATTTCAATAATTCAAAATACTGTAGGGTTGAGGCAGGCCAGAATGGACATATCTGATAATGAATTCATGTCTTGTAAAATATATATTTTGTGTACTATAAGGAATTTCAACTGTTACTCTGCTTTGTAAATGCTTAATATTAAAAAATGAAATACATGCAATATGGAGATGGTAGAAATAAATCCTATTGTATCCATTCCCTCAGAATAACTAGTAACCCATGAAAAATATTTATTATTCCACAAGGCAAGAATATTTTGAATTAATTCTTTTGTTATTAGACATGCATCAGGCAGCTTCACCTCAGAGGAAGTCCTATATAAAACAGAAGTACATATTGTCTCATCCTTGAGATAGCCTCACATTTTTTATATGAGTCCATTGTGACAGTCACTGTGTCAATTTATGTCATCAAGGGTCTTCCTCTTCGTTGCTGCCCCTCCATTTATTAAGTAAGATGTTCTCCAGAGACTGGTCTCTTCTGTTTCTGTTGTGATTCATTTAAGGTATCTTATAATTATTGTAGAGGCTTTTTGTTTAGCTCTGTCAGATTTGTATCTAATAGAAAGTTGTTATATTTTCCTTGTAAATTAAATGCCTTATTATTAAATAATGCTGTTAACTCCAATAATGTCTTTTAATAAGTTTACATACTGATCACTATATCTATATTAATTTGCTTTTAGTTAATATCTTTAATATATACAGATGTTTATATATAATACTTATGTTCCATACATATATATATATCAGCAGAGAAACAAAGACATAGAGATGAAAAGATACATTTATAGAGATAGAAAGGACATTTTATTTCAGCAATATCGAAGTAGTAAACATGAACGTAAACTACTGCCATTGGGCTAATTCCAACTCCCAGAGACTGTACAAGGTTTTAGAGTTGGTACATATTGTGGGGGACAGGAGCCTGATCTTTCCCCTAAGGAGCAACTGGTGAGTTTCAACTACTGAAATTGGGATTAGCAGCCCAACACCTAACCCACAAGGCCACTGGGGCTTCTTAAACATATATATATATATATATATTGCATGCAATTTAATAAATCTTGATATATGTATACACTGGTGAAATCAACTTAATAATGAAGAAATGTCTGTTTGTAAATCATCTCTCTCTTCACTTCAGTCTGCAAGCAATAATTCTGATATTTCAATTAGTGTGCAAGATGTCATGGTGTTTCATGGAGCCTTATGGCACAGTGGTTATGTGGTAAGTTCTGAACTTTATGGTCAGCAGTCTAAAACCACTAGCATCATTTGACATCAATGTGAGCTAAGAAAACATAGAAATGCTACTTGATCTGCTGTATTTGTACCGAGTCAAGTGAAAATTCCTTCCATAAAATATTATTTTTATAGAGGATCCCATGCCATAGACTTCCACAGGGAAATAGGGTTGCAGAGCACCTAAGAGGTTGTCTTCAAAGTATTTAAAACAGGCCCTAGAAGCCAAGTAGCAGCAAAACCAGGAATAATTCAGATTCAAATAAGTGGTTAACTTCTGCTGTTATTCAGAGATATCTATGGACATCACGGAATATATCATCTTCATTATTTCTATTTTCAGAATTTTAGTTGCTATTTTCTTGTTTTGCCTACCAAATTTGAAAAATGTGTCTTGTCTTGAGGACAGGGAACTTTGAAAAATCAACTAATGACTGAAGGGAGGGAAACACAAGGAACAATGGTGTCAGATTTGGGGGCCACGAGCGTCATGTGCCTGTTATCACCGTGCCACTCACGGTTGTGCAAGATTCGAATCATGTGTTTAGTGCTGTGATCACCGTCTGGCTCTGTAGAGTGATTTTGACAGTGATATTGATTACCTAGCTTCTGATTATTGTTGCTTGTTAACAAAGCTTGGGGGTTGTGTGGTTTACAATTATAACTCATGAGTACTGCAATAATTATCATCATTATTAACAGCAAATACTTCCTGAGCATTCCAAGATTACCAGATATTCTGCTGAACACATCCTCGGCATATTTGACAAATACCTTTCAGTTAAAATGGTCCATCAACAATCTAGAGAGACCAATATCATGCTTATTTTCATTTCCCTTTTGATAAAAATATCACGATATATTATTGTCATGTTCAAATAAAGGATGGGTTTTGGTCTGAAAGCATAGAATAATATAAAAAGGTTTGTCGTTGGTTATGCAAAAGCATTCGACTATGTGGCTCATCACAAAATTATGAGTAACATTACTAAGAGCAATAATTCAAGAAACTTTTGCTGTACCATTTATGTAGACACTGTATATAGATTAAGACTCACTCAACTGGAACAAGGTCATACTGCATCTTTTAATTCAGGAAAGGTGTGCACATACTTTCCCCATACTTATTCAAACTAAGTGTTGAGCAGAAAAATATTATAAGCTGGGTTATATGAAGAAGAATACACCATCAGGATTGTGTAAGGTTTATTAACTATTTGCCATATCCAGCTAGACATTTCTTCCTGAAAGTAAAAAGGGCCTGAATTACTTACTGATGAAAGTAAGACTAAAAGTTTGGCATGATTTATATCTTAGCATAAAGAAAAAAACTGTACTAATTTCTCTGGTGCTGTGGTAGCAGCATGTGGGGCTGTGTTTTGTAAGGTCAGCATTTCAAAACCATCAGCTTTGCTGCATGAGAAGGAAGTGTTTTCCTATGCCCATAAACAATTACAATCTAAGAAACTCAAAGGGGGTAGTTCTACCTTATCCTATAGAGATTCTACGAGTTGGCTTTGAGGCAATGGCAGTTAGGTATTTTTATTTTGTTTTTGACCAATAGACATCATCATGATAAATAGAGAAAATTTTTTAATTTGGCAGGTGTGGTAGTTACATAACCCCGTATCAATTTGGGACTTGAGAGGATTAAGAGTGAAGGTGTGGGGTCTAGTCTATAAATTGGATTATAGCTAATGAGGCCTCTCTGTGGGCATGGACTTCTCCTGGGATCCTGAGAATTCTTGGATTTTCTCCTTGGAGGTGAAAGACTCTCTTGACTCACTCCATTGGAGATAGTCTACCGACAAAGACACTTGGAACTAGCCCATGTGAGCTGGAGAAGCCACATGCACTTACGCTTATGCATCTGGACATTTGCAACCAGAGAAGACATGCAGAGACCCCTGCCAGCACCGAGATACTTACAATGCCATTAGCTCCACAAGAATCCCAACCCAAATGGCCTGTAATCCTCTTGTATTCAGCATCATTGTATGCATTTCATAAGTCTGAAGAGGACTTTATAGATTGTTATTGGATATATGGGCTACTATCAGACTTAGTGATTTGATCTGGACTGGGCTGGGGCATTTCTCAATATTCATTTGACCTTGTATAAAAAAACTGTTTCTTATATACATATGAGTGCCTATGAATTTTTTTCTCTAGTCTACCCAGGAAAACACATCAAGTGCTTTATTTTACTTGGGTCTACTGTCAATAGTCATGTAATCAGTCAAGAAATCAAAGTTCTATTGTATTGAGCAAATCTGCTGCAAAATATGTCACTGAAGTGATAAAAAATTAAAGATGTCATTTTGAGGACTCACGTTCCTCACTAAGCTATTTTCCATTGCTCATATGCATGTAAAAATCAGACTGAATAAGAATGTGCAAAAAATAATTGGTATATTTGAAGAATGGCATTGGTAAGGAATGTTAAATATATCCCCGATGGTCAGAAATTTTTTTAGAAATATGTCTTGGAACAAATACAGCCAGAGTACTCTTTGGAGAAAATGATGGATATATTTTGCATTACATTAGTTATAATTAACAAAGTCCATGAACTTTGGAAATATTATCAGAAGGAATCAGTCCCTGACAAAGGACGCCATGATTGTTAAAGTGGAAGATTCATGGAAAAGAGGAAAATGCTAAACGATATGAACACAGGCGCTGCAACAATGAGCTCAAGCATGGCAATGATCATGGGATGGCTCAGGACCAGGGATTGTTTCATTCTGTTGTACATAGGTTCACTATGAATAGAAAAAATCCATAGCACCTATCAACAAAAGAAACAAATTGTAAACAAGTTTAGGTATTTAGTCAACATTGAAGTGAAATTTGACCCCTTATCTTCTGTATTATACTATTGTAAGTCCTTCTGATCTGTATTGTATTTCCCCCTTAATATTAGTGGTATAATTGATGTTGTCATTGCATTCCTGTATATTTATTAAATAGATCTTTGTTGGGAGAAAGATGAAGTTTTCTTCTCTTGTTGTAAATCACAAGTTCACAATTTAGCTCGGTTCTATAGGGTCATTATGAATTGGAATTAATTGGGTGGAAGTGAGTTTTGATTGGTATTTAGCAAACTTTATTATTGCTAAACAAGGTATTTGAATCCATACTAACATCCTAATATAACGGTACTCTACTTTCAAGAAAAAGGACCATCTTTGTAATAATAAGTCTATTTGGAAACACCGAGATATCAAGGATCATCAAGGATCATGTGCTATTATAATACTTTATGTTCTCAAAGAACTTGAGGTTTCTTATACCTAGTGAAATGGCTAACTGGATCAAGTGATATTATATGCTTTCATCTTTAAGTTCCTAAAAAATATATTTTCCAGTTTGTGCCCTCTAAAATGTGGTTAATAGAATCCATGTCATTGTCTCATATCTTCAGATTCTGCTTGCCAAATCGCCGCACTGTGTCTCAGACTTCCTTTTTTTACAATCATTCTCTGAATGTATCCAGTTACTGTCACTCTGTTTCTTAATATTCCATGAATGCCAGTTAGGATCGAAGTTTTTCTCTCCTCTACTTTGACCAATGTTCCTCTGAACATTTACATGGCTGATTTACTCACATATTTTACAAGGAGAAGAAGAGGAGACAGAGAAGAAAGTGGTGGCAGAAAAGAGGGGGTTTAGGGAAGGAAAAGAAGAAAAGACTGAGGAGTATGGTGTAAGTGTAAAAATTATGCTAATTTATGCTGAATTAGAAAACCCAAATGGAAATACATACGCAGCATATCTTAAACAGAATGAACGTAAGTCAAGTCTGGATTTGTGTGTTAGGCTAGGTTGACTAGAGAAACAAATCCAGTGATACTCCTATTTATAAGAAAAAGCTTTATAACAGGAAAATGTTACATATCAAGAAAGGATCCCTGCCAAGTCCAACTAAAGTTCATAAAGGTCCAGTACCAGTCCATAAATCCCTCTTGAGAAAAATGTAGCATGCTCCAGAGGCTATATCAAGGAGATCTGAAGCCAAAACCCCATGGGATGAACTGGATTCTACCTCAGATGCACTTAATGCAGAAAATCCTGATGTCTGAAGAAGCAGTAGACAGTTGTACCAAGATTGTTGAACTATTCGCAGACAAACATGGCCTTGCTACCTCAGTGCCCTATATGTTGCCCATATTGATATGCCTTATTTTGGAAAACCTGTGACTGACATTCTCAGTGACTATTGTAAATTTTCCCAACAATTGTTTGTGTAGCATCCAGTCATGAAAAGAATGATTCTGTTCAACTAAATGATTAAGTATTGTGATATGGAGTTAGCCTGCACTTGCCCAATATACAAATTAATACCAGAGGTTAATCAAAGATAATACTAACAGAAGATTATTATGTTACAAGGGAAGATTGATAAGAACTGCTACCACAAATTAAAAAAGGAGGCTTTGAAATAGAGTCAAAGCCAGATTAAAAAAAAATAAAGGCAACAACAGAAAAGAAGCATAGATCCAGGCATGGGTTTGGGGTTCACACTAAATCCTAGCTCCAGCTTAAGAACAATTAGTTCTTACATTGTGGTCCAATTCAATACTTGCTCTCAGGAAGGTAATACAGACGATATGGTTGCTGAATCAAAATATGACGAAGAAATTAGATGGTGCTTGGCTATCAGATAAAGTAGCATCTGAGGTGTCAAATGTTTGTCTCCAAACAAGAAAGTATCCATCTAAGTGAGATGTTGACTAAGTCTGCATGGAAGAGGGCACATTCATATGTCACTGAATGATTGTAAATCATATAGTCTGGTTGAAGGAGGGATTAGTTTCAGAGACCCAACTGTGAACGTCCAGTTTGCAGAGGCTACAGATGAAAAGGGGAGCCCAGGATACATTTGTGGGAACTACCTAGAAAATAAGCCTCTGGTGATCTCCCTCTATCCATAATTGAGGGATGGAAAGACAGTGGTTACTAAACACAGTTCATTTGAGATATGAAAGTTGAGTATAGAAGATCAAAGGGACAAATTTGAATGGGACAGTGAAAGCTGTGCCTTCTCTGATGCATGTGATCTTTTTTTTTTTTTAGCATTTTCTGTATTTTTGTTTTATACTATTTTGTTTCATTTGTTCATATTGGTTGTGATAGTTACATAATCAGTTGTCAATTTGCACCTTACAAGTGAAGGTGGAGTTTACCTGTCAATTAGGTTGCAGTTTGAAGACTTCATTTGGAGGCACTAAAGAAATAAAAAACTGACTGGAAACAGGCAATGCTTCCCTCTCTGTGAGACATTTCTGAGAAGCCACATGAAGCTACCCTGATGCAGTCACAGCCGTGGGAGCTGGATGAGCCAAGGGGCGATCCCTGCCAGTGCGGAGATGCTTACAACTCCACTGGATCCACGAGACTTCCCATCCAGTGGCCCATAATCTCCCTGCATTCAGCATCATTGCATGTGTTGCATGAGTCCAAAAAAGAATTTACAGATTGTATCAGATATACAGACTAATATCAGACTTCATATGGACTGGGCTTAATCTGCTCTCCTAAGAGATAAAATAGCCTCTGGGGTCTTAAAAACTTGTCTCTAAACAAGCAGCCATATAAGTGAGATGTCAACTAAGTCTACAAGGAAGAAGCACACCATTATCAGTCACTGAAGGATTGCAATATAATAAAGCGTGTAATCATATATTCTGAAGTCAGAGAAATGATTAATACCAGAGTCTAAATTGTGAGAATCTTGCTTGCAGAAGGCTATGACTAAGACTGGTGCACCAAGATTCATTTGTGGAAACTACATGGAAAACAAGCTGGGAGAGAAGCAGTTACTAAAGAAAGTAGAGTGGAGATATTAGTAAAGAAGATCAAAGGAGTAAATACGACATGAAGCGTTGAAACTTTGTCACTTGGGACTCCTCTGGTGCGTGTTGGATCTGATCTTGTTTTCAACTTTATCTCTATTCTTCTCTTGTTTTTGGTCATTCATATCAGGGTGCATCTCAGAGATATTATGTCGTTGGAGGTCACCTTATTGAAGGTGTGTTATAGATTTTTCAGTTTCTGTTTCTGAAACTCAGGATTAGTGAATCTAGAGGGGTAGCAAGTAGAAGAAGTGTTTTGGGGGTCAGGTCGGACAATGGTGAGTGGGCGGTCTGGTAAAAGGGAGACTCTCAAGGACCCAGGAAGAAAAAGAATGCTCGAAAACTGATTATTGTAGCGATTGTACATTCTGGTGAGGTGATTGAACTGTAGAATTATATCAGATATAAGAACTTCAATTAATAAATTTTAATTAATAAAAACCATAGATTTAAACACGTAGAAAGACAGACAAGAGAGAAGGAAAGAGGAGAGGGAGGAAGCAGGGAAGGGAAGAAGAAAGAATCAGTCAAAACCAAGGATCCTAGAATTGTTGGGATACCAACTGAAATGTTTTCCCAAGCTGAAAAAGCACTGAAGACACTCATTCATCTATATCAGGAAACCTGAAAGAGATCTGTATTAGACCCATTTCCAAGAAAGGTAGCCCAATAAAAATCATTGTATCAAGTAAAATTTTGCTGAAAATTATCCAACAATGATTTCAGCGGGACATTATAGGGAGCCACTGAGATTCAGGAGAGATTCAAAAAATGGTGTGGAATAAGAGAGATTATTGCTGACGTAAGATGGATTTTTAGTTTAAAGCAATGAATGTCAGAAAGATATTTACTTGTGTTTTACTGCTAGAACAAGAAATTTGATTGTGTGGATCATAACAAACAATGAATAGCCATGAGAAGAATAGAGATTTCTTAACACTACATTGTGATCATGCAAACTGTATAATCGGATCAAGAAGCAGTTGTCTGACCTGAACTAGGGAATGCTTTAAAATAAGTAATTCTGTATTTCAGAGTTATATCCTCTATTCATACATAATTAATTTCTGTGCTGAGCAAATAATCAGAGAAGTTGGACTATATGAATAAAAATGTTATATCAGGATTGGAGGAAGTCTTATTAACAACTGATGATCGATAGATGACACAAGCTTGCTTTGTGAAGGTGAGGTGTTGAAGCACTTGCTAATGAAGATCAAGGAGGGGAGCCTTCGGTATAAAGTAAAACTTAATGTAAAGAAAACTAGTCCTCAAAACCGGGCCAAAGGAGCATCATGAAAAATGGAGAAAAGATTTAAACTGTGAAGGACTTCATCTTGCTTAGATTTATAATAAATGAGTATGGCAGTAGGAGTCCAGAGATCAGGAGACACATTGCATTGGGTCAATCTGTTTGAAAAGACTTATTTAAAGTGTTGACATGCGCAGTGTCACTTTGAGGAGTAGGGTGCACTTGTCCCAAGCCAGGGTATTTCCACTCACCTCATATGAATGTGAAAGCTGGACATTGACCAAGGAAGAACAAAGGAGAACTGATGCATGCAAAGAGTGGTGTTGG
Organism: Nesogale talazaci; assembly: GCA_004026705.1. Taxonomy (NCBI): domain Eukaryota; kingdom Metazoa; phylum Chordata; class Mammalia; order Afrosoricida; family Tenrecidae; genus Nesogale; species Nesogale talazaci. The sequence continues at coordinate 17,982 of PVJH01002586.1, read as the reverse complement.
TGTAGACTATTGAAACTACCATGGACTGCCAAAAGAACCAGCAAATCTACCATGCAAGAAGTACAGAAACAAGCTTCTCCTTAGAGGCAAGAATCTCAAGACTTCCCTTTTTATATTTTGTACATGCCATCAGAAGAGATCAGTTCCTGGAGAAGGCCACCATGGTTGTTAAACAAGAGGGTCAGGGGAAAGTGGGAGAATGGAGTCGCTGTGACTACACCAATGGGGTCCAATATGTTAACAATTGTGAAGTTGGCACCGGACCAGCATGTGTTTTACTCTGCTGTACATAGGGTCGCTATGAGTTGGGACCAACTCTCTGGCACCGAACAGTAACAATTACACAGGCTGAGTGAGTGCTTCACTTAAACAACCAGATACGGTTTTGACATTTGAATATAGGAAACAATGAAGTGAGGAACTCTACCATACATGAGTAGCCATGGGAGCCCTAGAGATGCAATACTGAAGTGCTCCGATGTGAGCTGAGGGCTATGACTAACTTGATGACACCTAGCAATAAGAACAAATAAACAGATACACACATAAGCACACACATAATGAGGGTGCTTCACAAATTTCATGGAAATTTTATTTAATTAAAATAATAAAAATAGGCTTAGTCCCGGTGACGTAGTGGTTGTGAGCAGGACTGCGGCCCACTGGGATGGAGTTTCAATTCCAGCTGTGGCTCCACAGGAGCAAAGGCTGGGCCTCCTACTACAACCACCAGAGGGCAGTTATGCCCCCCCCCCCAAAAAAAATATAAAAAAATAAAACTATTACTAGAAAGTGATTAAAGATAAAGGATTTTTTCTATAATTTTTGAAGCCCTCTTGTATGTCCCATTGCCACTAAGTTTATTTCAGCACAGAGCTGGATTGAGCAGAGTAGAACTACGCTATAGTGTATTTAAGGCTATGAGTTTTTACAGAAGTAGACTGCAAAATATTTCTCCCAAGAAAGAGCTTAACTTACTTAACAGCTGTGCCACCAGAAATTGTTTTTGATGAGGACTGAATATGTGCGTGTGCGTGCATGCATGCGTGTGTGTGTGTAGGTTCTGATCACATTTAAACTTACTCCAAAGTTATTAGGGAGATAGTTACTCTTGCCTTTAAAAAAAAAACACTCTTAACAGAATAATTCTAACCTGTTGATTTACCTTAGTCCTTTCCTAGTCACAAATCAGTTTGATGATTAGCAAGTAAGAAAGCCTGTATCTTAAAAACTGAAATTTAAAACCACAGGTGCAAACAGATAGAAAGGAAAATAGAAATGGAAGGAATAAAGAGAGGGAGGGAGGAGGAAACAAAGGAAAGGAAAGAAAGAAAGGTAAATACCATTGAGCTACTCAATTTGGAAGTAATTGTGCAAGTTGTCCCCAGCCACTGCTCTGTCAGTTTATCATAGCGTTGTTTTATTTTTTTTTAAGGGAATGTTGTTATAATGGTGGGAATATTGCAACCAGTGTTCCGGGTATTAGTTGGGCCACCCATAGTGATGAGTTTTTAACTGAGCTTTAAATAAGACAAGCTTTAAAGCAGCATCAGACTGACCACTTCTGAGGGATTAGCCACTGAAAAACATAAATAGCATCAGAAAACTATAGAATACAGTTCTGAGAAGAGCTATTCAAGTTGAAGACACCCAAAATATGACTGTGGAAGAATCTTCAAAATAGAGTCACTGTCAATGGAATAAATGGAATAATCCCTTTGGGGACTATGTTTGCTCATGGGTATGATTCAAGAGGAGAAGAAACACTTGAAAGCACCCATTGGTAACCCAAACATGAATTATATAAGATATGAATATAGTAAAATTAGAACTTTTCAAAGATGAGGTGGGTACATAAAAATGGATAAATTTGGCATGAGTGAGCTGAAATGAACCAATATTAAGTATTTTGAGTCTGATAATCATGCAACCATATGCTAGGAATGACAAATTCAAGATGAATAGTATCACATTTATCATCAAAATGAACAATTTATCTTGAATGGCAAGTCTGGCTGTGAATAAAATAATATATATACATCTAAAAAGGAAGTTTAGTTAATATATTTGTTATTTAAATGTGTGCACCAACTACTGGTAAAGGAACTGAAGAATTACACCTATATCTATAGTCTAAAATTCATAATACATCAAAAGAAGTTTAATATTATGAGAAAAACAGGGCCAAGGGATGATGGTAGAAAAGAACACCAATTGCCCATATTTATGTTCAGACTGAAGTGGAAACAACTTCATGTGAACTAAAATTAGATAATTTCATGAGAGTCAAAACATTACATTAAATATAAGACACCTGGATTTAGAGAACATTTCAAGAGCATATTTAACTTATTGAACACTAATGACCAGACTTAATGGGTTGTTGGATGACATAAAAAACTTTATGTATGAAGGCCATTAAAAAGACTAGAGAGAAGCACATTATCAAAGTGGGTTTTAGAATAGACTTTGACACTTGCTCTTGAGTGTAGGATAGCTAAATGAAATTGGAGAAATAGTGAAGTAAATGAGCTGAACAGAAAATTTCTAAGGTCAGCTTCAGAAGACAAACTGAAAAATTATAATGAAATATGGAGGCATCTGGAGTTAGAAAGTCAAAAACAAAGTACAAGCTCAGCTTATCTCAAATTGAAAGAATTGAAGGTCTAGATAATAATATTGAAAGATTTTATGGGTAAAATATTAAATTATACAAGAAATATGGAGAAAATGGAGGGTATATCCCTGTACCAAAAATAACTGACTGATACCCAACCATTTCAAGAGACAGCATATGATCAAGAACACAGCAATAGATAAGAACTCAGGACAATAGAGATCAGGTCAACCCCTCAGGAACAGATATGGGAATAGCAATAGTAGAAGGATAAGGGGAAATAGGAGATGGGGGGAGAAACTGAGGGGGAAGAGAGACAGCTGTGAGTGTAAGATATGAAATAATAATAATTTATAATAATAAATTTCTAATTTATCAAGGGGCCATGGGGATGAAAGGAGGGAGGAGGAACTGATACCAAAGACTCAAATGGAATGTAAATGTTCAGAAAATAATTATGGCAACATATGTATAAATATGTTTGATACAATTGATGTGTGGATTGTTATATGAACTATAAGACCCCAATAAAATTATCTTAAAACAAGAGAATCAATAGTATTGAAGGAAAAAATTTAAGCTACAATAAAAATATTAGTGAGAAACAAGGCTCCAGGAATTTACATGATATTAATATAAATACTGCAATAAAAAGATCCCTAGAGGCTCTCTCTCATCTATGCCAAGGAATTTGGAAGACATCTCTCAGCTAAACTGACTGAAGTCAGTTGATCCATACATTTATCCACTACAAAGAAACATAATGAAGAAATAATCAAACAATGTCACTAGTACAATATGCCAGTAAAATTGTGATCAGGAAAATTAAAAATCAACTGTATCAGTACACTTACAGAGAACTGCCATAAATTCAACCTCAATCAGACAAGGATATGAAGTGAGGGATATTATTGCTTATTTTAGATCATTCTTGGTTGGAAGCAGAAAATAGGAGAAAGAGGTTTACTTGTATCTTATTTACTATTTAAAGCCATTCAAACTATGGATAACATAAGCATTTCAAGCTATCCTTGCTTATTGATGAAAGTCAAAGACTGCACCTTTTATGGATTATAAATCAATAAACAAAATCAAAGTCTTCATAACTGGATCAGCAGATCACATTATAGTGCAAAAAGAAAGTATTGAATTTCTTCAGGATTTCATTTTACTTGGAACTACAATCAACACCCAGGGAAGCAGCAATCAAAAAATCAAATTATGAAAGAGGCTGCAATCAGGTAGGCAGTTCACGCTGGGAGCTCCATGGAGATCAGTGAGTGGGGTGATTGGAAAACTGAGTAGGGGTTCTAGGGCTGTCAGGTAATTCTTGCAACATGCCAGAGTGCTTTCCTCAATAAGGAGCTGACCCCGTTCCCTGCAGTGTCTCAAGGAACTGGATCACAGGAACTGGTCCAGCATGAGCCACACTCTCTGCTGTGGACCGCCATGCCCCAGGTGGCACAGCACCCTCAGGCCTCCAGGGCCCACCAGAGACTCATGCAGCTAAAGTTTCATATCCCAGACATCATGGGGCCCTCCCTATGCCCTTTGGTATCCTCAAAGATCAACACTCTCCTTCCTAACTTTTTCTGGCTCTTCCTGGCATTCCCTTGCCCTTTTACAGACACAGCTGGGTCCTATTCCCTTCCCTCTAACCTGTCTGCAGAGCCTCTAGTCAGGAGCTGACAAAGTCCACCCCTGCCCCATCCCCACCCCCTGAGGTGCATGCTCCTTCAGACTGTGGCCTTTACAGCTGGGAACAGAGGCCTGAGAGTTGCTGGGGCTCAACTCAGACCAAACCTTAGAGCCTGATGACTGAGAGGTCCATCTAACCTGCCCTCCAAATAGCAGGTTTTTGATAGGCTAGGGTGTGAGGAAAATCCCAGTGGGACAAAGGTGAAGCACAAAACCTCAGGTCAGTTTGTTAGCAGCAGCCGGCAGAAACATTCACTCCAACCTCCCAAAAGAGAACCTGGGGTTCTTAGACACTCAGGAAAATGACACCAAGTTCCTCCCAAATGACACATAAACAGCAATCCGCCTTAAAAGTCTCAAACAGGAGAGACAAAATACAATGTCAGAGAATGACTTGACCTTAATGACAGTGATAGAAGAGGCAATCATTGACCTGCCACATAAAGAAATCTTCAGAATGCTCCACAGAGTCATGTATGATATGAAGGAAACTGTACAGAAAAAGGATGAAATGATAGAGTAAATAAAGTTCACATGCAAAAGCAAGGACAGGGGTCCTCAAACTTTTTAAACCGGGTGCTGGTTAACTGGCCCTTAGATCACTGGAGGGCTGGGCTATAGTTTTTTGTTTTTTAAACCAACTATGAACAAATTCCTATTCACACTGCACAGATCTTATTTTGAAATAAAAAAAGGAAACAAATACAATATATAAAGTGAAGAACAAGTAAAGTTAGATAAAAAAAACTTATCAGTATTTGAATGGGAACTATGGCCCTGCTTTTGGCTAATAAAATGGTGAGTGTCCGGTTCCATATTTGTCATTGCTAGTCATAACAAGTGATGCAAGTGTGCATCAGTGAGTCTAGATCTGGTTGAATATTTCATCATTCTGGATAAAGTCTCTTCACAGATATAAGTGCTGCCAAAGATGGTTGCCATTTTGAGTGCATGGTTCCTAAGATTAGAATATGTCTCAGAGGGGAGAGATGCGTAGAAATTAGAAAGGCTGCTTGACTTGAATACGTCTTTCAGAGTCAATTGCAGTCAGTTCTGCAATTCAGCCAGTTCTGTTTTGTAAATTGTATCCACATTTTTAATGTCAATAGAGAATGGGTTATAGAAAAGCTGCATGTCCTGTTCATGGAGATGAAGCTCTTTAATCTAAATTGGAGCTCCTTTTGCAACTATCCAGTGAATCCACACATGTTCTGTTTGATAATGCAACAAATGGTTTTCTGCTAACAGATTTAGAGTTGTGGGTAGGTGGTAGAAATTTTCCTCCTTCACTTGCTTGATGAGGAGGCCTAATTTTACTTCAAATGCTTTCACATGTGACAGCATATCACAGATGAGCTTCCCCTTTCCTTGAAGTTGCTCATTGAAACTTGAGTACCTCTGTTATATATGTCAGAAAGGCAAGGTGCCATTTCCATTCTGCATCATTGAGCTCTGATACTTCTTTGTTTTTTGAAAGCAGAAAATCTGTAACCTGTGGAATTAAGTCATAAAAATATTTCAAAACGCTCCCTCAACTCAGCTAATGGACTTCTGTGGGGTACAGAACAACTTCATAGGCAACATTTAGCACAGACAATTTCTATTCCTGAAATTGTCTGTGGTTTAGTGCATTAGCTCTAATGAAGTTAGCACAAGATACCACAATTTTCGTAGCAGAGCCCCACTTCAGTAATTTACTACACAGTGCTTGTTGGTGGATTAGGCAGTGTATGGCTATTGGATGAGAATGGTTATGTTTGTCCATCTCTTGGTTAATGTGAGGAATTATTCCTTTCTTAGACCCCACCATCCTGGGAGGACCATCAGTTGTCAGGCTGGCTAGTTTAGCCTAGTCCAGTTCCAAACCATTCACAGTTTGACAAACTTTTTCCTAGATATACTCTCCTATAATTTTTCCTTTGATACTTTGCATTGCAGCAATTTCTTCTGTCACTTTGAAATAGTCATTTGTCCCACAAACAAAAATTAGAAGTTGTCCAGAGTCATGAACATCATTACTTTCATCAAGTGCCAAGGAAAAATAGGAAAGTGTTTTTGAGGAGTTTTGCAAATGATGATGTAAATTGTCTGCAATTTCTTCAATCTTTCTTGTCATTGTGGGTCCTAAAAGACTCCCTATACTAAATAAATCGTCCTTCTCTGGACATATCTCTTTGGCAACAGAAAGAAGGCATTCTTTAACAAATTCTCCCTGCATGAATGGTCTACCAGTATATGCTATTAGCTTGGCAACTTGAAAACTTACTTTCAGTGATGAAATATTTTTTTGTTTCTCCTTCACAGAAGAATTTTGCTGAGTTGTCAATGTATTTTTCAGTTTTAATATTTTATCTTTTCTCACTTCTCCTACCAAACAATCATCCTTATTTTTATGTTGAGTTTCATAGGTCGATGAAAATCGTATTCTTTGAACACAGACACTATATTCTGGCATATCAAACACATAGCTCTTTCCTTGTACTGCATGAAAAAATAATCTTAGGTCCACTTTTTTGAATATCTGACACTCTGAGTCAATTTTTCTCTTTCTTGGTATCATTGTTTCCTTGGTATTGCAAATTGCTATTAGTGATATCTATATCTATATATAGATATAGATATAGATAGATAGATATAGATATATCTATTATACCAGCAATAACTTTGCTCACACAGATATGTACAGACTACATTGCCCATCAATGCAGTCTGATCAGTGTCCATCAATGCAGCCTTGGCAGTCCACATCATTTCAGCCTCACCAGTGCCATATTGGTGGAACTCTACTTTTACCTCAGGCTCACACTGGTGCGGTGTGAGAACTGGCACAATTACAGAGCCGGTTCCTCCACACCTTTCCCGTTCACACTATCCTGTGCGAACCGCACTGTGATCTGTGAACTTGCACAAGAATCTGATCACACGGGTGAGAAGACCCATGAAATCAGATTCCACTGCAGTCAAAAAGAAGGCACATATCCCCTCTTTTCTTGTGAATCAAATGAGAGTTCAACCACACAAGCATATGGCTAAACTCACACTGCTCAGAGATCTCAGCAGGGTGAACCAGGGCTTACACAGCACACAACATGCAACATGATACACAACTGAATAGCAATCAGAATATAAATGCACTTACTGTCAATTACATTGTGTTTCTTACTCCTCGACTGTCTGCAGAGCTGGAATAAGTTCCCATGGGGCCCTAGGCAGATTACCAGTTTGGGGTCCCCATGCGATAACACTTAGCACTGACCATTTGCACTAACACTGAGCACTTACAATTAGCACAGACTATTTGCATTACCTCTTAACACTGACAATTTGCATTAGCACTGAGCACTATCTTCATTATCACTGTAATGCAACCCCCTTAGAAACCACCGCCAACAAACTAACCCTAACCAACGTAAAAAAAAGGACTCTCCTAACTTGAAAAAAAGGTTCCCCCCATTTGCAAAAAAAAAAAAAAAACTCCAAAATATGACCTCCTAACTTCAGGAAACAAAGGCACCGTTTAACTGCATCAAAGACCCTACTAACTGCAAAAAACAACAACAAAAAATAGACCTCTGTGTTAGTCCAGGTAGACTAGAGGAACAAATTTCAGAGACACGCATATAGGTATAAGGAAAGGGTTTATATTCAAAGGGAACAGGATATTGAGGAAACATCCCAGCCCAGTCCAGCTCAAAGTCATAAGTCCAATAATAACCCATATGCCTGAAATCAGTCTATAAAGTCTGCTTCCGACTCAGGAAGTCAAAGGTCAGTGGGTGCAGAATTCTGGCGCTGGCAGGGGTCTCCCCATGGTGCCTCGCTTCCAGGGTTCAGGTCCATCAACAGCATGCCACTCCAACTTCAGAGGTCTGTCTTTATCAGGGCTAAGCCATGTGGTCTCTCCACCGGCTACTCCAGCCCCCAGCCGCCGCCATTCTGTGTTGCCTGTGGTTAATCATCTCTGAAACTAACTCCCAGCAACTGGGAAAGATAGCTTCTCATCTTCATGAGGGAAATACCACGAGATTTCCCAGGAGTCTCAGGTGAAAGCCATGCCCACACAGAGGCCTCATCGGCTACTCAATGGCTATCTCCAGGTTAACAGGCCAGACTCCACCCCTACATTTCAAATATAAAATTAACATAAGAACATGACTGCCACAACCTCCTAACTTAAAAAAAAATACTAACTTGTTCTTTCCTCGGTTCTCAGGAAGCAGCATGGTTGGTAGAGGTAAACTCTTGACTTGTCTGATCACACCTGAGACTGAGAAGAGGAGTCGAGAGACAGAGAGATGGAGAGGAGATGGAGAGTGTGCGGCACATTCCACACAAGAGCTCTGCAGGCTGGGGAAGAGTGGGCTGCTAAGCAGGACAAGCAACAGTGACAAAAACATTCAGCAGGCCAGATAAATGTCATTGGTGAGCTGCATGTGGCCCACAGGTCATAGTTTGAGGACCCTTGAGCTAAGGGACAAGATAACAAAAGTCTGTAGGAAATTCACAAATGCTGCTAACCAACCTGAGGAGAAAGAGAATCACACAAGTGATATAGAGGATAACCAGTCAGACATCAATAAAACAGAAAGTCAAACAAAATAATCAGAGAAGCTGAAGAAAACCTGAGAACCAAGTGTGATGCTATGAAGGGGAACAACATTAGAATAATTAGACTACCTGAACAAGACACAAAGAAGTCAATGGCAAAAAAGTGGCAATGGAATTCTTAGAGGAAAACTTCTCCAGTTAAATGAGTGATCACCAGGGAACCACTCAGAAGGCAGAAAGAACATCAGATAGACTGAATCCCACCAAAAAATGTGACCAGGGCATAGAATAGTTAAATTATCCAACTTTGAAAAATGGAGAAAAATCATAAGAGTAGCTGAGGGACTTGGGGGCATGTGAGGGGTGGAGGGTGGGCAAACAGTCATCTAGAAAGGCACCCAAATAGGAATATGCTCAGACCAATCAGCTGATCCTATGAAGAACTGGAGAGAGTGTAGTAACATATTTTGAATATTGAAGGAAAATAATGCAAACCCAAGAATACTCTCTCCAGCAAAATTATCTTTTAAGATAGATGAAGAAGTAAGAGTCTTCCCAGAGAAGGAAAAAGAAAAAATGTATTAAAAGAAACCCAGCCCTATAGAAGATCTTTTCCAATCCAGTATGTTTAGAACAGAACTCTTTGAGCACAAAAAGAAGAAAACCACATAGAACAACTCTATCCAGAGATCAACAAAGAGTAAACAGCCCCTCAGAATAGCATTGGCTTAACGGTAAAAAGAAGACAAGAATACACCACTCACACACACATATGCACAACACACTGATAAGAACGGGAGGTTAGATAAACACCCCAACGAAAAGGGCTAAGACATCACAGAGTCCACAGATGAATGTAATAACCCTGAATATCAATGGACTGAACTCAGCTAGAGAGTAGAAACTGGCTTAGGAAACAAAAGTCAATCAGCTACCTACAATAGACATCTCAACATGACAGGCAAGAATAGACTGACCATTTAAGACTGGAGAAAAATATAACAAGCAAATGGCAATTTAATAAACACAAGGTCTGCAATCCTGTTCTTGGACAAGATAGATCTTAAGGTGCAAGTCATGAGGTCGGAAAGGAAAAACCAAAGGAGGGTGGCTGTTCATGGGGTGCTGAGGCTCTAAGGATAAGGATGTCAAAAGTCCTTCTTCACTCAGCACTCCTCCCCTCTGCTCCCTTCTTCCAACTCCTGCAGCTGGTAGAACTTTTCCTAATATGTGAGTTCCCCTTAGGCTTGGAACGTCAAATAGCCTGGTTGAGTGGGAATAGAGAACTGAAGGAAGTTGACAGGGATGGGGGCAGGGGGCTGGCCAGGAGTCCAGCATTCTGCTCAGAAACCAGGCATCCAGCCTCAAGCGTTCTCCATCACTTTTAGCCCCCACCCTCCTCTGTTACCCAGGTTTCCACACCCTCTTCCCAATTCTCAGCCACCTCTCCCTCTTAGGTTCCTCCCTTTTTTTGGGATGGAGGCCAAAAGTTCTCAGGAAGAAGAGGGTGATGAGCAGGATCTCTCCGAGGATGATCAGGACTGGCCCCTTCTGAACACCACCTCTTGGCCATGGTGATCTGCGCCTCAATCCTCACCTCTGTCTGCGACCTGGCACACAGCCCTGGAGCCACACATTGCCTCCTGGCAGATGGAACTCCTTCTGAACCTGGCAGCAGATGCATAGTCCCACTGCCTAGAAGAACAGAGGGTCAGTTTCTGTGTCCCCTAGAAGTCCCCCAAACCATGTGCTAGCCTAGATCCCCTTTGAGGAAAGAGAGCAGCACTATAGCACCATCCTCAGCCACCAGTGCCAGGGAATGGAAGCCCAGCACTCAGAGCCTCCCTTCCCCTTGGGAACACAAGGGCTCCTGATATTGTTACTAAGGGCTTAGGGAAGAGGGAGAGTGCAGGTGCAAAGATCAACGTCTTACACACACACTTGCTGACAAGAAGAAACTTAAGATTGTATCTTTTAACCAGGGCCTCTGCTATTTGAGGGTACAAAACTGAGTGGCCCGTTGCCTGTCTTCAACCAAAAACTGAAAATAACAGTAGAAACATTAATATTTATACCACTCTTGGGTCCACCCCACAGGGAAATAGAGGAGTTAAATGTCCTCGAAACCTGGGGAAGGAAAAGGCCAGACCTTGGATCTCACCATCATCTGGTGGGTAGGTGTCTCTGGCCTGAACTGGGAGCATGCCTTTAGGAAACTAGCATATAGAGAAGATCTGAGGACTCTGATTTGGTTTGGTTTGGTTTGGTTGGTTTGCAAGACTAGAAAAACGTTCCAAGGTTGTAAGGGAGACTGCCCAACCTCCTTTCCAATTAAAGAAAAGAAGGTGAAAGGTGGGTAGGCCCAAATGGAGACTAAGACTGCCCATCTACACCCTCCCCTGTACTCCTCCACCCCACAACAGAGGGGCAATTAATTAAAAATGTGCAAGCCATAAAAAGAGGAGAAGGGGCAGTATAAATTACTCAAAGGAACAGTAGACTATGAATCAGTGAGTTTAATAAGCATATATTAGCCCAACAAGAGAACTGCAAAATCCATCAATCAAATTCTCCAAAAGATAAAAGAAATCACAGGCTTAAGAATTATGCTTGTCTGGGTAGACTAAAAAAACAAACTCATAAACACTCATATGTATGTACGAGAGAGGCTTACATACAAAAGCTATTGGGCTTTGAGGAAACATGCCGATCTAGTCCAGTCCAAGGCCATCAATCTGATAGTAGCCCTTATTGCCAATACAATGTATAAAATTCTCTTCAGACTCACAAAACACATGTAGTGAAGCCAAATGCAGGATGATCACAAGCCAGTGGGAAGAAAGTCTCTGGATTCAGTGGCATTGTAAGCATCTTAGCACTGGCAGGGATCTCTCTGTGGCTTCTCTGGCTTGAGAGTTCTGGTTGCATCCATGTGACTTGTCCATTGTCAACTGCAATTTCTCCCAGGGAAGTCAGCAGAGAGAAGGAAGTGTCTCTCACCTCCAAGGAGGAGGTACCAAATTTCTCAAAATTCTCAGGAGAAGGACATGCCCATACAAAGGTCTCACTGGATATGATCTGATTGACAAGCTAGACTACACCCCTACACCCTTAAACTGACAATTGTATAAGTACCACAGTAGGTGACTTTTATATACTACCCTCCAAGGAAGATAGATCACAAGGAAAGAAATTTAACCAGGAGGCTACAAATATAAACAATACAATTAGATGACTTGAACTGATAAATATTTTCAGAGCTCTGCACCCATATTAAAAAAAGAATTCTCATTCTTCCCAAGACCACATATTGGGATACAAGTCGAATCTGTAAATTCAAGCACATAGAAGTCATACAGACTTCCTTCTCTGACCACTGTGTCATAAAACTGGAAATCAACAAGAAGATAATCAAGAAAAAGAGGTCAAATAATTGGAGCATGATTGACACTCTATTGCAAATAGATCAGAAATGAAATTAGGAAGTTTCTAGAAACCAAAGAGAATGAGAATACAACAAACCAAAACCTTTGGGACACAGCAAAAGCAGTTATAAGTGGGAGTTTGATAGCAGTACATGCACAAATGAAAAAGGAAGAGAGAATGATGATTGATATGCTGGCATAAAATATACATCAACCGGAGCAGAGTCAAAAGGACAATCCTACTAATAGCAATAGAAAAGAAATAATAAAAAATAAGATCTGAAAAGCATTGGAGGGAAAACAAGAAAACTAAGGAAAAATTAATGCAGCTAAAAGTTATCTCTTTGAAAGGATTAGCAGAATTGACAGACAAAGACCTTGTTAATAAAATCTATAACACTCTGCTAACTTATATTTAGAACAAAAAATTCCCACTGAGGAGGTGGACAAAGGACCTGAACAGAAATTTCACAAGGTCAAAAAATCGAATGGCTAATAAACATATGAGAGAATGTTTCAGATCATTAGCCATAAGAGAAATGCAAATTAAAACAACTGTGAGATATAACTTAATATCCTCAAATATCTTTTGAATAGCTCAATTCAAAAAATCAGAAAATAGTAAGTGTTGGAGGGGCTGTGGTGGGTTTGGAACTCTCACCCACTGCTGGTGAACCTGTAGGTATGCACAGACATTATGGAAATCAATTTGGTGATATCTAAAAAAGATATAAATCTTAAAGAGCTACCACATGAATCAGAATTCCCCCTACTGGGCATATACCCAGAAGAGACAAGAAACAAATGATGGCCAGACATCTGTGCTCCAGTGTTCATCATGCTGCAGTTTACTATCAAATAGAGTTGGAAACAACTCAAATTTCTATCAATAGATAGATGGTCTAGAAAACATCTATAGACTATTACACATCACTAAAAAGCAGTAAGAATGCAGGAAGCACATTTCCGCATGGGAAAAATTGAAAGAAATTATGCAAAGCGAAGTAAGCCAAGAACAGCAATCAGAAGTAAATGAAGTGGGAAGGAGAGAGAGAGGAACACACGGTGGCTCACCAATCCCCAGGTTGGTATTCCTGTTCAGACCAGTCAACGAATAGAGAAAACCATAGAGACCACCATATAATGAGACATGAATTCTCTCACAGATGCATTATTTTATGGGGGACAACGCTGGAGATACAATGAGGGAATTGTGCCTGATGTGACCTCAACAGATGTGGGTGTGCAACAGAGCAGCAAGGGGTCCAAAGCAATAAAGTCCCTGAGGAATACCAAAAACAGACTTTGGGACCAAGACATGGCTTCTTATCAGACTTGACATTCCTAAATGCCCACAAACAGACCTGGAACTATTTATAGGATTTTATTCTTTGTTGTTGGTTTATGGTGTTCTCTTCGTTTTTTGTTTACTTTTGTTCTTTTCTTATGCGTTGTTTTGTTTTTATGCTTATTAATGCTTTTTGCATGTCTATTTAGATAAGAAAGGTGGTTAAACAATCCAGAGGAGAAAGCAGTTGGATTCTTGGTTCCGGGGAGACTTGGGAGAGGTGGAGGCAGGTAAATGGAAGGGGGTTCCAACAAGGCCAGGTACAAGAAGTGATTTAAAATCAATCATTAGGGGGGGGGGGGTATAGGATGTCTGATGAGGCTTGATCAAGTGCAATATATCCAAGAGGGAATTACTGAAACCAGAATCAAGGTTGAGCACAGTAGAGAGACAAGAGGAAAGGAAATAGAACATATGTAGAGGTCTAAATATAGCCATGCACATATATAAATGTATTTACATATAACAATAGGGAAATACATCTATGTATATATATTTATATGCTAAGTATTCAGGTAGCAGAGAGATATTGACTCTCTACTCAAATATTTCCTCAATGCAACAACATTTTGTTCTAATAATCTGGCAGTCTGTGATGCTCACCCTCCCTACATGATTGCTGAAGACAAAATGTGTTCAGAAGCAATGTGAAGAAAACTGGTAGTGACTGGCTATCAAAAGATATAACAGCTGGTGTCTTAAAGACTTTAAGATAAACAAGTGATCAACTAGCTGGGAAGCAACAGAGCCCACAAAGAAGAAGCACAGCAGACTGTGTGATCATGAGGTGTTGATAGGATTAGGTATCAGGCATCAACTACCAAGAACAAAAAAACATGTCAATGTTAATGAGGGGGAAGGCAGAGTGGAGACCCAAAGGCCATCTGTAGATGGCCTTGTACATCCCTTGACAGAAGGGTCATGGGAAGAAATAAGACAGGGTGCAGTACAGCACCGATGAAAAATACAATTTTTCTCTAGTTCTTTTAATTCATCATACCTCCTACTATCATGATCCCAATTCTACCTTCTAAATCCAGCTAGACCAAAGCATGTATACCAGTACAGATAAGATCTTGCAACACAGGGAATCCAGGACGGATAAGCCCCTCGGGACTAATAATGAGAGAAGTGATACCAGGAAGGGAAGAGGAAGGTGGGAAGAAAAGGAGAACTGATCACAATGATCAACATAAAACTTACCACGAGAGGGACAAACAACAGTATAGTGGGTGAAAGTAGGTAGCATATAAGGAAATAAATGAAAATTATAATAATTGATAAGTTATCAAGGTTTCATGAAGGAGAGAGCGTGGAGAAGGGAGTGAAAAATCAGTAGCTGATACCAAGGACTCAAATAGAAAGAAAATATTTTGAAAATGACGATCGCAACATATGTACAAGTATGCCTAACACATTGGATGTATGT
This sequence comes from Nesogale talazaci, assembly GCA_004026705.1. Classification (NCBI taxonomy): domain Eukaryota; kingdom Metazoa; phylum Chordata; class Mammalia; order Afrosoricida; family Tenrecidae; genus Nesogale; species Nesogale talazaci. Next base: position 2,917 of record PVJH01002586.1, on the reverse strand, counting down.
AAGGGTTGTGATAAGAGCTGTAAAATCTCCCAATAAAGTGATTTTGAAAAAAAGGAAGAAATCAAATGGCACATTGCATTAAGCAAATATGTTGCAGAAGAGGTAATTAAAATGTAAACAAGCAAACATATCGATTTAATGATGAAGGTATACCAGACCCAAGTCATGTGTAGAAATATTGAAAGTACCATAGACTGTAAGAAAAAACACAAATATGTCTTGGCAAAGTAAAATCACAATGCCCCTTAGAGACAAGGATGGTGATACTTTGTCATACCTACTATGGACATATTATCTGGAGAGATAAGTCTCTGGAGAAAAACATCATGTTCCATAAACTTGAGGGAAAAGGAGAAAGAAGAAGGTCCTCAAATAGATGGAATGACTTGATGGCTGCATCAATGGACTCAAACATAAGAACAACTTTGAGACCAGTGTAAAACAGAATGGCATTTTACTTTGTTGGATATAGGGTCCCAATGAGTGCAAATCAACTTGATGCCACTTACACTAACAAAAATTTTATTCCTGAACTAAGGAATTAGACCAATTTCCCTTTCAACTGTAATCTCTAGAAATGACTCTCTTTTCTAAGAACAACAACAAAATCTTAGCCCTCAACCAGAATTAATGCCAAATTGACACTTAGTAGAACTCATAAATAGACATGTAAATATGTGAAACTCAAAATAATATTTCATAGCCTTGTTTCATTAAGCCCCTAGTTAAAAAAAATGATACATGGCCATAATTACAGATGAGTTAATGGAATAGATTTTTAAAGGAAACTATGCTATATTTATAAGCAGATGAATGTTCTTAAGAAGCAGTTCTTTGCATCTATTACTTGTGTGATCTTGAGCAATATTTCTAGTCTCTTTCAGTGTACATTTCTTTTTTTTCCCAGGGGAGAGCAAGAATGCTGTCCCCTACTACCACAAATTATGCAGATGAGTTTCTGACATTTGGGGACATTGCACATCCGGAGTGCAAGGGATAAGCCTCACTCTGTGAAAACCGCCTTCATGATCATGGTATCTCCCCTGCCAGGGAAGTAGGTCTACATTGCTTTGAACAATACTTTACAAAAAAAAAGCATGAAATAGCTAGTACAAAGCAGTTTTCAGAATTTATTGACACACATTACATCTTATGTGGCCCAAAACATCTTCCTCTCAGTAATTTAACCCTCGTGCTTACAAATTGGTGACCCTGTAGCTGAAAGATTACAGCACAATGTGTTTTTCAGCTTGTCCCATAAGTATCCCATTATAAATAACTGAAATTAATTTTCTGACACCTAAGTTTCTTCTCTGGTGTTGTATAATGTCTCTCTATTAAAAGCTTTCAATCAGTCATTCAAGGCACAATTTTTCTATATTTGCCAGCAGTAAAAGAGAGAAAGAAATAGGAGGATGCAAGTATGTGTAGCTAACTCTCCATGGACAAATTTATCCTTTCATTTGAGATCAGAAAAATTAGATGAAACTCAGTTACAGTATTGAGCGTTTAAAAAATTAGTTTCTATAGAAGAATTCTGATCAAAAGGGAGATGATGTGAAACAGATTTCCAAATTTGCATGGAAATCTGACTTCCTAGGCCATGAAGGTTGGATATACCCATGAGACCATTTCATAAAATATTCTTTTAAATAAAAAATAACTCCCCAAAGCCTTCCTAATTTGCCTTTGAATATTCACAGTCTTGAAATCATCTAGAACTGCTTGACTCTTCACACAGAGAATTATATGAATTTGGATAGACTCATAAACAACTAAGGCAATAATAAAACTAATAGGCAGCTAAGAACAGTAATAGAAACATAACAGATTAACCTTAAATTATAAGATAAGTGCAGCACCAAAATTAAGTTATCTAGCTATGTTTCAAGTATTTCTTTGAACTCTGTCTCAAAGTCACAGTAAATTCCTTTGTAAGATAACAAGGCACCTTCACCTGCATCTGAAATTCCCATTTGAAACTTTTCTGCAATGTTTCCATCATAACTTGCAATCCACAAATCACTTGTTATCCAGGTCTTATGAACTTTAAGTAGTCCCTAGAGAAAACCAACCTAATAGCCTCCTTTTATTGTTTGAACAGGTATAAGGAATTATGGTTAGTTTCTTATTGAAAAACTGTATTGAGACAAGATAATAAAAAAGGAGGATTGTACAATAAATCATTTTGACTAGGTATGGAAGTAATAAACATAGATCAACTAAAAGGCTTGAACATTGACTAATGGCACTGTCATGGCTATTTCTACAGGGAACAACCATTTCATCTGTGTGCTGAACATGTTCCTTTGCAGAGAGCAGAATCATTTTGTCACGTCCTTATTTTTCTGACTCATATATATATATATATATATATATATATATGTTCTTAATATAATATATATTCAAAAGAGTTAAGACAAATTTGGTAACACAAAATACCAAAACATGAAATACATTCAGTCTAAATCTTGTGCAGTGATGCTACGGTAACTGTTCCATTATTTTAATATTTGAAATGCTCCACTTATTCAAATAATAGCGTAAGAAGAATTAATTGGTATTGTGCAAATTTTGTTATTGAAAGCTTTGGGTTTAATGTAAATTGGGAAAGAATTCCAAATAGGCATGAAAATTGAAAATGAAGTTGCTGAAATACTTGCAATAACTTTCAAATCTGTGCCAGCCTTTACTCTTCACTTCAGTGAAAACAGTAAAAGAATAATCATTCAACTGAATAAGAAAGTTTTAAAAGTAGCTGACTGGCCTTCCAAGGAACTGCCTTATTGGATTCTGCAGGAAGAAGATATAAAAAATTATGGCTGTTTGAGCATCAGTCCCAATGATGACATTTTATGATGGAATTAAATAACAGAGTTAGACTCCTTCAAATGTTGTGATCTCTAGAAAGATAACA